>WNWU01000031.1:6169090-6206972 GCA_012654045.1 Ptyas mucosa
AGAATAGAATAGAATAGAATAGAATAGAATAGAATAGAATAGAATAGGATAGGGGTATGGTGGCTCAGCAGACTAAAAGTATTGTGATTAACACCAGCTGTCTGCAATTACTGTAAGTTCAAATCTCACCAGGCTCAAGGTTGACTCAGGCTTCCATCCTTTCTAAGGTAGGTAAAATGAGCACCTACTTTGTGGGGGCAATAAGCCGACTTTGTATAAATATACAAAAGTATGAAGGCTATTGCTTAACACATTGTAAGCCGCCCTGAGTCTCCGGAGAAGGGTGGCATATAAATCAAATTTAAAAAAATAGAATAGAATAGAATACCGTGTTTCCCCGAAAATAAGGCCCTGTCTTATATTTTTTTGAACTCCAAAATAAGCGCTTGGCCTTATTTTCGGGAGGTCTTATTATTTTGGGGAGCTTGGAGCAAGATGGGGATCCTCTTGCCGTCTTACCTGATTTCCAGCTCTGTCTCCCTAACCCTAACCAGAGGAAATGGCGGGCACCGGCTGTGCATGCGTTTAAATATTTTCGGGGAGCAAAATAGTTTAATTGCAATGCCATACTCTTCTTTACCTGCTTAGTTTCAAACGCTTTTGTCCAGCGTTAGTTAAAAGGAACCGTCTTATTTATTTCTTGATTTGCTGAAATTTACTTCTCCTCTTCAGACAATTACTGGAATTTCCCTTTTGCTGAGTTATTATTATTCACTAACAAAGGCTAACCCCCATGCCTTTGGCTGTCAAAAAAGGGGATCAATTTGTGTGTCGCCCCCACCCCCCACCAGCAATTTGGCAAATACTGCTGTCCTTATTTACAGTGTACAGACCATGTTAAAGATAAGAATTGAGGGATTAAAATTGGCATGATGAATTCCAGTCCCATTCTTTGGCACCAAGCCACCTGGGCGACCTTGGACTTTCCTATTCTCTCTAAACCACTGTTTCCCAACCTTTGCAACTTTAAGAAGGGTGGGCTTCATCTGTCACATTTCCACCTCTTAAAATTTGCCAGGTTTGAGAAATACTGCTCTACCCCTAAGGAAGAAGATCAAGGGACATTCGAAAACAATGGTGGGTTTCAATTTTTTTTACTACCGGTTCTGTGGGTGTAGCTTGGTGGGTGTGGCATGGCTTGGTGGGTGTGGCTTGGTGGGTGTGGCAGGGGAAGGATACTGTAAAATCTCCATTCCCTCCCCAATCTAGGGGAAGGATATTGTAAAATCTCCATTCCCTCCCCAATCTAGGGGAAGGATATTGTAAAATCTCCATTCCCTCCCCAATCTAGGGGAAGGTTACTGCAAAATCCCCATTCCCTCCCGATCAGCTGGGACTTGGGAGGCAGAGAATAGATGGGGGCGGGGCCAGTCAGAATTTTTACTACCGGTTCTCCGAACTACTCAAAATTTCCGCTACCGGTTCTCCAGAACTGGTCAGAACCTGCTGAAACCCACCTCTGATTCGAAACCCCCAAGAGATTGAAGGAACTTAAAGATATGCACATGTAGGAAGTTAGCACCCACCCCCTCTGAGAAGAATGAAATATTCTAGGAAATATTAAAGAGGCGGAATATTATATTTCACTGGATGAGAAAAGGGGAAACATGTTTTTAAAGACAAAGCAGCTTCCTGCAGCTCCCTGCCCACCCACTTCAGCTCCAGGGTGATGGGTTTAAGACACGGCCCTCAGGCAGTGGTGAAATCTGAACCGGTTTGCCACCAGTTTGCTGGCCGCGCATGTGCAGTGTGTGCCAAATACGTGCTGTGTGTGCACGTATGCGTGGTGTGCACCAAATGCATGCTGCATGCGCAGTGTGCACCAAACACAAGCTGCGCACACACGCAGACACAGTATGCGCCAAATGCACACTTCACGCGGAAAAAGGAGGCTTGGGAAGGTAAGTAGAACAGCGGGGGTGGGGGAAACAGCTGTGCCGTGCAATTTAGATTCACTAGAAAGCAGGGTTTCCTGCTTTCTAGTGATTTTAAATTGTGAGGCACAGCTGATCGTTGGAAATACCAGTTTGGAGAACCGGTAGCTTTTTTGTAATCTACCAGTTTGCCCAAACCGGTGCAAACCGGTAGCATTTCACCACTGCCCTCAGGACATGATAGGATTAGCCCTCTACCCATCTCACCACATGGCACCTGGGAAGATTACATCACCCAGCAAGACTCAACCAAGCCTGGGATACAGACAGCCTACAAAGTTAGCTAAGACCCCCGCCCCCTGGGAGTCTGACAGCCAATGGGATACATTTCTTGTACAGGAACAGGAAACTCGAAGGCAGGGCCCAAGAGAGTATATAAATATATCCCTCTCTCCCAGGGGTGAAATCCAAAATTGTTCACTACCAGTTCTGCTGTCGTGGCTTGGTGCGTGTGGCAGGGGAAGGCTATTGCAAAATCTCCATTCCCACCCCACTCCAGGGGAAGGATACTGCAAAATCCCCATTCCCACCCCACTCTGGGAACAGCCAGAGGTGGTATTTGCCGGTTCTCCAAACTACTCAAAATTTCCGCTACCGGTTCTCCAGAACCTGTCAGAACCTGCTGGATTTCACCCCTGCTCTCTCCACTCCATGTGCCTTTTTGCCTAGGATCTCAAACCATGCGATCCTGTCCACCATTAAAAACCATCTTTCCAAACAGCCACCATGTTTCCAATGTTTTTCTCCCCACTTGGAACTGAACCCAGATGGACATTTCTTCCAACACACAGACCTTAATAAAGAAATAAAGAAGACCGTTTCTTTTAACTAATACTGGACAAAAGCATTTTGAAATTAAGCTGGTAGAGAAGACAGTCAGCATGAGTTTGTGATTCAAACATTTTGCTAAGGAAGATTACAGAGGACCTAGTTTCAATCTCTGGGCACAAATCTTAAAAAGAATCCCGTCCTTCCAAACTCTCCCTTTTGTTCAAATTCAAACCAGGGCCATCCCTACTTACCATTCTGGATGAGCCAAAACCAATCAGATGCTGCCATCTCTTGGCAAAGGTTGGTCAGTCGTGCAGATATCTAAATTCCAGGTTTAAAAAAAACCGTGCAGTATTACTTTGTGACAAAACGTGAACAAAATTTGGCACACCACATGGGGGCAGCAGAGTCCATGACAAGGAGATTGCAGTATTCAAAGAAAAAAGATAAAGAGTATTAAAAAATATATACTTTATTCAGTTTAGGGTTGTGATGGTGAACCTATGGCATGCGTGCCAGAGGCGGCACGCAAAGCCCTCTCTGTGGGCACACGTGCCGTCGCCAGCTGCTCTTCGGGTTTCTGGAAACCCGAAGACCAGCTGGCTGGTGCACGGGAAGATCAGCTGGCCAAGTGCATATCTGCACCAGCCAGCTGGGCTTCGGGTTTCCGGCATGCTCACCAGGCACCTGGTCTTCGGGCATGCGTGAAGAGCAACTATCCGGTGCACATGTGCACACCAGAAACACAAAGACCAGGTGGCTGGCGCGCGCATACGTACCAGCCAACTGGTTTGGGTTTCCGGTGCTCTTGCGTGCATGTATGTTCCGGTTTGGGCACTTGGTGCCGAAAAGGTTCACCATCACTGGTTTATGGTGTTGCTTGCTTCTGTGGGAAGCTCCCCCAGAAGAATGAAATATTTTGGGAAATATTAAAAAGACAGGATAAAACATTTTCCCTAAAAGAGAAATTTAAAAAAAAAATCTTAAGGGAGGCAGAAACCAGCCCCATTTCCTTGCCCCAAGCAGAAACTGAGGAGGCCAGCTTTTAGAAATGCAGATTTGGTATTCCATTCAGAAAGACTGGGTCAGACAGAAACTCCAGATAAGCAACAAACAAAAGGTTGACAAAATTAGCTCAGCCGAACACCTAGGATTTGCATTTCCCCTTTTGCCTATAGAACCAGCCAGGAACCCCATAGGAACAGGGGTGAGATCCTACCAGATGAACAACCGGTTCACTGAGTGCACACTTCGCACTCTTTGCGCTTTTGTGTCAATATTGACTCCTAACAACTACCCAGAAAAGTCCCTGAAGCTTCTTGGCAAGATTTTGGATGTGGCTTGCATTATATTCTTCCCATGGTTGAGAGAGAATAACTGCCCCAAGGCCACCCAGCTAGCTTTCTCTAATAGGTAGGTAGGTAGGTAAGTAGGTAGGTAGGTAAGTAGGTAGATAGATAGATAGATAGATAGATAGATAGATAGATAGATAGATGAGAGCAGGGGTGGGATTCAGCCGGTTCTGTGCAGTTTGGGCGAACCGGTAGTGGTGACTGCAGGAAGCTTCGCCCACCCGCCCAGCTGTAATGCGTGAGCACTGCACATACACGGTGTGCTCACATTTGCGAACCAGTAGGGAAGGTAAGTGAATCCCACCTCTGGATGATAGATAGATAGATAGATAGATAGATAGATGGATGGATGGATGGATGGATGGATGGATAGATGGATAGATGGATGGGTAGGAAGGTAGGTAGGTGGGTGGGTGGGTGGGTGGATGGATGGGTAGGTGGGTAGATAGATGGATGGATGGATGGATGGATGGGTAGATGGGTAGGTAGGTAGGAAGGTAGGTAGGTAGGTGGGTGGGTGGGTGGATGGATGGGTAGGTAGGTAGGTAGGTAGGTAGATGGATGGATGGATAGATGGGTAGATAGGTAGGTAGGTAGGTAGGTGGGTGGGTGGGTGGGTGGGTGGATTGATGGATGGGTAGGTAGATAGATAGATAGATAGATAGATAGATAGATAGATAGATAAATAGATAGATAGATAGATAGATAGATAGAGGTTTACTCCTGGCTGATCTCAGAAGCTGAATCAGAGCTCTGTAATTATGCTTCAACACCCCACAGTTGTAGACTACCCTTATAATAATAAAAAAAAATAGCCCAAATGTCAGCAGTAGCAAATTCCTTCCATATTATTGTCAAAGTAAATAAGTTGAACCTCACACGGGACTGGGCACAGAAACCTGCTTAACTTGTAGAAGTGTTTACCTTTCCTACATTTTCCTACCAACTTACTTGTTCTGTCTAACTGCTTCATTTGTAAGCCTGCAGCAATCTGTTGGTACAAAGAATAGTTTATATGCATGCTGTTATTAGGCTGTGACTGCGACTTCCATTGCCAAGGCAGAAATTAGTGACAAGAATATTGGCCTTATTACTTGCAGGGGAATAATATTACTTACGTTCACCTTATCAAAACAGCAGCGCTGTCCTTTCTGTTGTCATCCAGAGATTACAGTAATAAAGGAAGCAAAGGAGTGGAAGAGAGGACCTTTGATCTCCATCTACAGGTAGTCCTCAACTTTCAATCAATCAATCAATCAATCAGAATAGAACTGGAAGGGAATTTGGAGGTCTTCTAGTCCAACCCCTGCTCTAGTAGGAGATCCTATACCAGGGATCTGCAACCTTAAACACTCAAAGAGCCATTTGGACCCGATTCCCACAGAAAAGAAAACACCCGGAGCCACAAAACCCTTCCCGTGCCTGACTATTTCTTTGAGCAGCCACAAAACTAGCATATGTTTAAATGTTCTGTTTTCTTCTGAAACTTTTCTTTTCTTGGATTTATCCATGGTTGGCCTACCAGGGGTTGAAAAGCTCAATAAATTGCGTGCTGGCGGGTGTCGCACATTGGTGGTTGTGACATATATTTTGAGTGACAGGGGAGCCGTAGCAGAGCCGCAGGTTGCAGACCTCAGCCCTATACCCATGATGGTGAACGTAAGGTGGCATGCAGAGCTGTCTCTGTGGACATGCGCGCCATCGCTCTTCTGGTTTCCAGTGCGCGCATCAGTGGTGGGTTGCCCCCGGTTTGGACCGGTTCGCAAAAAACGGTAGTAAAACCAGCGGGAGGCTCCGTCCACCGCCCCGGATGTCCTCATCGGCGATCTGTGCATGTGTGCGTGAGCAAAGTGAGCGTGCGCGCGTGATCCCGTTGTGAACCGGTAGTAAAGGTAAGTAGAACCCACACTTGGTGCGCATGCATGCCAGCCAGCTGGTCTTCGCGCACACTGGAGCTCCAGAAACCCAAAGATCAGCTGGCCGGTGCGTATGCAGGTGCCGGAAACCAGGAAAGCTTATGGCAACTTGAAAGCAGGCCAGGGATGCTTTGCGAGTTGACAGCGTGATTTATTTCCTGGAGCCAATAGCGTGATTCTTATCGCCGATTTCAAAGACGGTTAAGGAAACTTAAAAGCAAGCCGTAGTATTATTATGACCTGCTATGAGCTGTTGATGCGAGTAGAATTGCGAATGCTGATATTTGAGAAGCCTGATTTGTTTGCCTCGAGAACACAAGGAACTTTGTGTGCTTATACACTACGGCAGGATTTAATGGAGAGGAAGAACAAATAATGACATTGCCGCTGGCTTTGAAGATTAGCTCCTGCTTTGGAAAAGTCACTTATTTAGCGTTAAACTCCCTTATCTTTCTTTAATTCCCTGTCTTCTTCTCACCTTGTCTTCATCCACTTTTGTTCGGTTTATTTTTAGAACCACCCGAACTAAACTGAAAAGGGACACAGAAAACTCTAATGTTCTAAAGTTTCGCACTCGGTCTATTTCTTTTGTTGTTGTTTTCCTTGTTTCCCTATTCCAAACCAGTGAGGGGTTCCAACCGGTGTTAACCACCAGTTCTCTTCGTGCACGCGCTTTGCATGCGATCGCCGTGCGCCTGCTTGCTTCGCTCTCATGCGTGCCAAATTTGCGCTACACGCAAGTTCGTTAGGTATCTGCCCAGTTGAGGTGCGGCAATCCACTCTGCCGTGCCTATCAGCTGGGCTAAAAAAGAAGAAATAAAGGTAGGAATAACGCGGGGGCGGGCAGAGCTCCCAAACAAAGAGAACCGGTTCGGTGACGTCACATCGTCACCGCTACCGGCTCGGCCAAACTGGGCCGAACCGGGAGCAACCCACCACTGTTCCAAACCTAGATATCTCTATACAGGTAGTCCTCGACTTACAACAGTTCATTTAAGTGACCGTTCAACAGTCAGAACAGCACTGAAAAAAGTGACTTGTTGTGACCATTTTTCACTCTTACGACCGTTGTAGCGGCCTCATGGTCCTTTTGATTTCCTCGCGCTTCCCCATCGCTCACGCGGCCCATTTTCAAAGACGCCGCAGAGCCCTGGTAGTGGGCCACTGTCCGGGATTGGAGATCCCTGACTTAACTTTATTTTCTTAACAAGTTTGTAAAATCGGGGGTGGCTCACTCAACAACCGCCTTGCTTAGCGACAGAAATTCTGATCCCAATTGTGGGCGTAAGTTGAGGACTACCTGTAACGAGGAGTTCTTCATTCAATGAATGATTTTTGAAGTGTGGTTTTAGATCAGGCACACATTTGCACACACACCAGTGTGACAGATGCACATATTCAGGGATCGTTTATGAGCTGTGGTGGTGCAGTGGTTAGAATGCAATATTGCAGGCTAATTCTGCTGACTGCCGGCTGCCAGCAGTTCGATCCTGACTGACTCAAGGTTGACTCAGACTTCCATCCTTCCGAGGTGGGTAAAATGAGGACCCAGATTGTTGGGGGTAATTGGCTGACACTGTAAACAGCTTCGCGAGGGCTGTAAAAGCACTGTGAAGCGGTATATAAGTCTAAGTGCTATTGCTATTGTTTCAACTGGGGTTGAACCCAACATTGATCAGGTGAGTAAACTGGGCATCGCACAGGAATTTTTCCAGCATTCTAAACATGAGATGAGGTGTAGTTATTATTTTAATTGCACACTACCATGAACCTCTTGAAGATAAAGGCTTTTTTCCATCCACCTTTTATTCTCAAACACTCTGTGTGGGAGGGCAGCCATGGAAACAGCCCACGGCTATTCAGGTTGAAATTCTTGGCTGACTATATTTAAGTACTTACACTGAGTCACCGGCTAACTAACCCAACTATACTGTTTTTAAAAAAGTTTATTTATTTATTTGAAAATACAGACAAAACAAAACAAGTAATAACAAGACATACAAAACATGTAAAACAAAAAGTCAGATATATATCTTATCAAAGTTATCACAACTGTAATCTATTATATATTACCCATTTGTATTTTGATTTCTCCCTGATTGGGTCTTTCTCATTGTATCTAAACTTTTTAAAATCACTGTGGGCCTACATTAAGTAATTTGTGTTTCTATATCTATCTTGGGTTCCACTGGTTGCCTCCTAGTCCTGTTTTTTCCTTTTCCTGTCTTCCAACCAAGTGTACCATTTATCCCATGCTAGATAATAATGTTCCTCTTTATCTTGAAATTCCTTTGTGAGCCTGTCCATTTCTGCACATTCCATGATTTTACTAATTACTCTCTCTTCGCTTGGTATGTCATTACTCTTCCAATTTTGTGCAAAAATTATACGTGCTGCTGTTGTTATGTGGATTATTAAGTATTTTATTTCCTTTTCATATTGTCCGGTTATTATGCCTTATAGGAAGGTTTCTGGCTTCATTTCTATTCTGTGTTGTATAATTTGTTCTATTAGTGTTCTGATCATTTGCCAATATTGTTTTGCCTTTGGGCAAGTCCACCATGTATGATAGTAGGTTCCTTTGTGTAACTTACATTTCCAGCAACCCAACAACGCTTTAGTCTAGCAGTCTGCACACACCAAGTCCACAAAATTAAGTTGTAGTTCAATGTATCATGGAAATGTAGAAAATACAGGCAGTCCTAAATTTACAACCATTCTTTTAGCGACCTTTCGATGTTATGACGGCACTGATAAAAGTGACTTATGACCGTTTTTCACACAACCTTTGCAGCATTCCCATGATCGTGTGATCAAACACTTGGCAACTGTCTCATATTTATGACGATTGCACAGTCCTGGGGTCATGCGATCACCTTTTGTGAACTTCTGGCAAGCAAAGTCAGTGTGGAAGTCAGATTCATCTAATAATTGTGTTCCTAATTTAACAATTGCAGTGATTCACTTAGCCACTGTGGCAAGAAAGGTTGCAAAATGAGGCAAAACTCACTTAACAACCGTCTAACTTAGCAATGGAAATGTTGGGCCCAATTGTGGTCGTAAATCGAGGATTACCTGTAGAGCTGGATAAACCACAATTCACCTCTGCCCACAATTAAGTAAGTGCCTTCTACAAATACAGGTCTGAGCAAAGTTTTGAAATTTAGCCTCTATTATTCTACCTGTACACTTAACTATTCATAACAGCTTAAGCTTTTCATAACATTCTTGTTTGATTGGTAACACAGTGTTGTGTACACATTCAACTGTAATCCTTTGGTTAACTTTGTAAGGAACATAGAACATAGAATAATAGGGCTTGAAGGGGACTTTGGAGGTCTTCTAGTCCAGCCTCCTGTCCTTAGCAGGAGATCCTAAACCTTACTGGACAAATTGCTGCTTTAGTGTTATTGGCCCCAGATTACAGGAGTGAGGAATAAGTGTGAGGGGCATTACGGGAGTTCAGATTAACAGAGTTGGAAGGGATCTTGTAGGTCATCTGGTCCAACCCCCTGCCCAAGCAGGAGACCCTACACCATTTCTGACAAATGGCAGTCCGGTCTCTTCTTGAAAGCCTCCAGCTATGAAGCTCCCACAACTTCCGAAGGCAAGCTGTTCCATTGATTGATTGTTCTCACTGTCACATTTTTTTTTCTTATTTCTAGGTTGAATGTCTCAGTTTTCATCCATTATTCCTTGTCTGGATTTCGGGTGCCTTGGAAAATAGCTTTACCCCTTCTTCTCTATGGCAACTCCTCAAATATTGGAATACTGCTATCATGTCTCCTCTGGTTCTTCACTTCACTAGACTAGCCATGCCCAGTTCCTGTAACTGTTCTTCATGTTTTAGTCTCCAGGCCCTAATCATCCTGGTTGCTCTTCTCTGCACTCTTTCTAAAGTCTCATTCATTCTAGTGTTGGAATCTGGAGGTCATTGGCTAGGGAAATCTGGTGTATTCATATCTGAGGAGATAACTAGTGTTTTGTTAATCTAGAACTTGGATTTTTACTTTGGTAGGCTAAGGAATTTCACGGTTAAATGCTAAACAAAGTAATACTCCAGTGATAAAGACTCTTCCCTGACACTCTAAGTCTTCTACACATAATAATGTTAATAGTATGGGTTTTACCATGGCACAATCAATGTTTTAATTATCTTGTCTGTTGTTTGGACGAACAGTGTATAAATAATGTGTAGGCCAGTATTGTAAGTCATTCAGCATAGCTTGTAAGTTGACAAGAATTGAGCTGGACTATGGTTCTTTTCTTCTTCTTGCATTGTGAAGAAAAGACAGTAGATAATGTGCTTCTTTAGTAACTTAGTTCGTAGGCGGGAAAGGAAAACCAGGTCTTGACATCTGAAAGGAATTTAGAGGAGACATTAGGATGTGAATTTAGATTATATGGGAGAAGAACTTTGGTAAAAATTGATATCTGGCTGTGTGATCTTCCAATCCACTTGAGTTTTAGATCTTTCCTCAAAGAGAAAACTCAAGTTGGTTAACATTTTGTACTAAACCATTATTCACTGAACTGTAGCTTACTAAACAGAATAGAATTGCACAGAACGGAAAACTATAGCAAACTAAGGTGGCTAAGTTTGCACATCCTTACTACGCCCAAGCCAAATTGAATTATAATTTGTGTGAATCTCTGCCCTAAAAATGTATGAAGAATACAATTGTCTTTGTGAAGAAGACAAATTTCCCTATCTCTCTGCTGCCCTCAAGTGGTGGACTCGATTTAGCATCCCCCCACCCCACCCCAAAGAAGACACTCCCCAACTTGGGACTCCTAGATCTGCTGGAAGTCCCATGATCCTCCCACTGTGGAAAGGCCCTAGATAGGATGATAACCACCTCCTCTGCCGTTCTAGCACTTAGCATATCTATGATATCGAGGGCGAGGGGTACAGTACTGTACACTGTACAGTACTATCTAGCGTCGGGCATCCTCGATCCGCGCAGGCGCAGTTCTTCCTTTGGCGCTCGGGCTCCACATTGGCGGAAGGGAGAGAAAGGTACCATAGAGACGGCGCGATGGGGACGCCGGCCAGAGAAGAATTAGGTACCGTACTTGGCAAACGGATTCTCGCGAGTGGGGAGGCGGGGAGGGGGGGGGGGGGGGAAGGTTGAAGCTGGACGTGGAGGTGGGGAGCGGGTCCTAAAAAAAAAACGAGGGGGGCTTTATTATTATTATTTCTTTTTTACTCCCTTATCGGGGTTTTGGGGGTTCCCCCGTGAGGTTATTGCAGCCCAGGGTTTGCAAAAAAAAAAAAAAGCATGGGGGGGACGACGAATCGGGCTTGCAAAGATGGTTTGCAGAATCATATTTGCAAGGCGCGCTCGGTGCAAAACGGGAACCGCTTTCAGACGTCGTGCAATAGTGAAGAAGAGCAACCAAGACGATTAGGGGACTGAAGGCTAAAACATACGATGAACGGTTGCAGGAACTGGGCTATGGCTAGTCCAGTGAAGAGAAGGACCAGGGAGACATAATAGAAGTCTTTCAATATTTGAGGGGCTGCCACAGGGGGGGGGGGTGTCAAGCTGTTTTCTAAAGCACCTGAAGGCCAGGCAACGATGGATGGAAACTGATCAAGGAGAGATTCAATCTAGAAATAAGGATAAATTTTCTGACAGTGAGAGCCATCAACCAGTGGAAGAGAAGTTGCCTTCAGGAGTTGTGGGAGCTTCATCACTGGAGGCTTTCAAGAAGAGACTGGACTGCCATTTGTCACGGATGGAAACTGAACCAGGAGAGGTTCGATCTGGAAATAAGGAGAAATTTTCTGACCGTGAGAACCATCAACCCATGGAACAGAAGTTGCCTTCAGAAGTTGTGGGAGCTTCATCACTGGAGGCTTTCAAGAAGAGACTGGATTGCCATCTGTCAGAAATGGTGTAGGATCTCCTGCTTAGGCTGGATGATTTTCAAGATCCCTTCCAACTCTGTTAATCTATTAAACTCCGTCAATTCTCCTATCTTTTACAATCCCGGGTGGAGATCAAAGGAATGACTTAACATTCCCCTCTTCCTTAGTTTTTTTCTTCTTCTTTTAGCTGATCCTAAATTAAGATTATTTGCGTGGGGAAAACACAATCTTCCAAAAAACGAGGGTGAATGTCCCAATAAAGGTTGTTGTAGGACGGTGCACAGGTAAAAAGATTGTGTGAACCGGTGTCATTAGGAACAGTTTGCGGTATACTCTTCTGTCCCCTGACTCAACTGTGGCTTTCGTTTTGGTTATTTATTTATTTAATTGCTTCATGAAGGACTCAGTGGAAAAACACAGACGTTAACGGAAAGATGTCATCACCCAGGGGTTTGGAAAATTTTGTAAAAGAGGCAGCTGAAAATTAAATCCTTTCCTTGGTGGCCCACCCACAAAGTCCAGCTGTGTAGTGTTTTTTTTGATAGTGCTAAATCCCCTTTCTTTAGTAATGACTGTCTGGGTATGTATTTTAAAAGGCGAAGGCTCAGTTGAGTTGAGCAGGACTCCTTGGGACTTCATGAACTGAAACTGTTTGCCATGGCTTCCTACTACTCATCATGTGTCTCCTTTTCCCATTTCAAAGTATAGGTAGTCCTTGACCCTAACCCTCGACCACCTTTGAGTCCAAAATTTCTGTTGTTAAGTGAGACATTGGTTAAGTGAGTTTTGCCCCGTTTTATGACTTTTCTTTCTTGCTGCCATTGTTAAGTAAATCATGGCAGTTGATATATTAATAACCTGGTTTGTTCAGTGAATCTGGCTTTTCCCGTTGACTTTGCTTGTGAGAAGGTCACGAAAGGGGATCACATGACCCTGGGACACTGCGACCGTCATAAATATGAATCCGTTGCCAAGCATCTGAATATTGGTCATGTGATCATGCGGATGCTGCAAAGGTGGTAACTGTGCAAAAATGGTCATAAGTCACATTTTTTCCGTGCCATTGTAACTTTGAATGGTCACTAAATGAACTGTTGTAAGTCGAGGACTACCTGCAGTTATCTGTTCCCTGCCCTTGCTTTCAACAGAGAATAGGGCTGCTCCCTCTTCAAGTTGGCAAGGTTGGGAAACCCTGACCTAGAATATGGAGCGAAAGAGATGCTTATCAGATGTGTAAATTATGCCAGACTAAAGCGTTTGAATTCACAAATCAAAATTCAGAATGACCTCAGATTGGATCTATATCTAACATGATGAAGTTCCTATACCTGAGTAAATAGAATTAAACATATAAGTACTAGTTTGAGAGCAGGGGTGAAATCCAGCAGGTTCTGACAGGTTCTGGAGAACCGGTAGCAGAAACTTTGAGTAGTTCGGAGAACCGGCAAATACCACTTCTGGCTGGCCCCAGAGTGGAGTGGGAATGGAGATTTTGCAATATTCTTTCCCCAGGAAGAATATTCTGCGCTGACAGAAGCCTAGTGCAAAATAATGGTTCCATTGTTCTCTCCGCTGATTATTCCATTTTCACAGAGTACTGGTAGTCCTCGACATACGACCATAGTTGAGCCCAAAATTTTCTGTTACTAATGTGAGAAACAGACTCACCTGTCGGAAATTTGACAGAGTCCTAAAGTGGAACAGCAAGCAGTTTATTGCATGTAAAATACGTTCTTGCAAGAGCCGGTGGCTAACAAGTAGGCACACCGAGGAATAAATTTCTTCAACTTTTGATTCCCTTCACCCAAACTACAAATCCCTCCTGTTGGACAAAGACCACAGGATTGCAATCTTCCCAGAATGCCTGTTTCTCCATGAATTTCCCCATGCTTAATCTGTTTCCCCACCTTTTGCACAGTTCCCCTTTTTCCATACTACCTTTTGTCCCTTTTTAAAAATTATTTCTTAACCTATATTTCTTGTTTCCTTACAATCCTTGCAGCACAAGCACAATAAATTGAGGCAAGGGATTAATTAATTTCTCCACTATGTTACTAGACTGTGTGGTTAAATCTGCTTGACCAAGCTGACTCGCTTATCGGAATAACAGTTTCTTCCCTTTTACCTTTTAATGTCCCAATGTCCCTGCTGAACTTTTATACCCACAACTCTTACAAATTGCTTTCTTTGCAAAAACAACATTATCTCCCATCCGTTTCTTAACACGAAGTGAAACACTTTTTATGTGAGTTTTGCTCCATTTTATGACCTTGTTAAATGAACGACCGCAGGTGTTAGTAACATGGTTGTTAAGTGAATCTGGCTTCCCCATTGACTTGGCTTGTCAGAAGGTTTCAAAAAATGATCGCGTGATCCCGGGATACTGCAACCGTCATAAATATGAGTCAGTTGCCAAGCTTCTGACTTTTGATCATGTGACCATGGAGATGCTGCAACTGTTATAAGTGTAAAATATGGTCATATGTCGCTTTTCTCAGTGCTGTTGTAACTTTGGTCACTAAATGAACCGTTGTAAGTCGAGGACTACCTGTATTGTGTTTAGCTCTTTAAATGAGATATGGAGAAGGTAGAATGACGGAATCCGGAAGCCAGTTTCTTACATTGTTCAATGAAGTAGACGTTTTTCATTTGCAAAAGAGAAACCTTGTGGGCAAAATGACAGCAGATTACTGATATCTCAAAAACTGGCAGGGGAATTCTGGGAATTTAAGTCCACATGTCTTAAAGTTGCCAAGGCCAAGAAACTCTTACTCTAGGTCAGGGGTCTGCAACCTTAAACACTCAAAGAGCCATTTGGACCCATTTTCCACAGAAAAGAAAACACCGGGAGCCACAAAACCTGGGTGGGCGTGGCCAATTCGATGTCACTCACTTCCACCGGTCACATGATCCCCTACCCATCTGGTCATTAAGGCAGAGAACTGGTTGCTAAAAAACACTGGGAACCACAAAACCCTTTTGACATCTCTCTCTTCCCCCTCCCTCCCTCCCCCTCTCTCTGTATCTCTCTGTCTCTACCCTGGTCACTTCTCCATCCCCTGCCATTGCCCTTACCTTCTCAGGTCAGGCGAGGAGTGACTGGGAGGGGAGGGTGAGGCCAGCCAGTGGGATTACCCGACAGAAAGCCACAGCAGTGGGCCCAAAGAGCCACATGCGGCTCCAGAGCCTCAGGTTGCTGACACCCACTCTAGGACATTTATTAAGATGTGAAATAGCATTGGACTGAGGATGGAATCAGGATAAATCCACTCAGTGTTTCCCTCCAGAGATCAATGCATAACCATTTATCAGCTCCTTTTGGCTGCAGTTCAGCAAGTTCAAATCCAGGAGGCTTTAGCATCCTCAAACCCACATTTATCTGTCTTGTCCACTGTGGTATCATAGAAGGCCTTGTTAAATACGTTAATGAGATCAAAGTACACTTATATCCACAGGAATTCCCTTGGTCTATTAAAAGAGGCATTCTGTCATAGAAAGATAAGAAGTTAGTCTCACACGATTTATTTTTGGCAGACTCGTTCTACTTCCTTGTATTGGCTTCCTTCTAAACATTTACGTGCCTGCATTTTAATTACTAACAAATTAAGCATAAATTATTTACTTGGAAAGCACTGTCATAACAAACATCACTGTAATTTAAAGAAGAAAAATCCATAGCTGGAAAATTTCTGTCACTTTTCCAACAAATATGAATATGCAGTTAGTAAAATCAATTTGTTATAGGCCTTCAAGTCAGCATCAATCCTTAGAAGCCACGTAGATAGATCTCCAGTTCGTTTGTTTTTAAAATTTGATTTATATGCCGCCCTTCTCCGGAGACTCAGGATGGCTTACAATGCGTTAAGCAATAGCCTTCATTCTTTTGTATATTTTATACAAAGTCAGCTTATTGCCCCCACAAACTAGGTCCTCATTTTACCCACCTTAGAAAGGATGGAAGGCTGAGTCAACCTTGAGCCTGGTGACAATTGAACTCGCAGTAATTGCAGGCAGCTGGATGTTAAATGCTGCCTTCGTAGGAGGCATTAGCCTCCTACGCCACTCAGGCTCCAGTTTGAAGTTAGTAAAACAGTAAATGTTAATTCTTCCCAAAGAAGCCAAGGTCATAAGCTAGTTTTAAACTAAGGTTGATTAACATACAGATCCTGATTTATAATCACAAGTTCAAGATGCTTTATGAAAATTTCTGTTCTTAGTTTGCTACCTGCTGACGTGACCAGCAGAATAGGAATAAATTGGATATGCATGCCGATTGCTTCTTCACAAACATTAACCAACAGTGTTTCACTTCATTTTGTTCTCTCTCATCTAGTTCATCATATAATTTAGGCAACATTTGACAATCCTGATTGCTTCTTTGGAGTTGAATGCTTAAAAAAAAACAAACCACCAGAAGAGCAAAAGATATTTGGCATAATGATAGCATCTCACTCAAAACCTCCAAATGAACGTCCCCAATCATTTCATGTAGCTGCTGAACAGCATGGGGGAATAGTATGGTACAGGTAGTCCTTGATTTATGACCACAATTGGATCCAGAATTTCCTTTGCTAAGCAAGGATCTTGTTTCTCCTACTAGTTGTTAAGTGAGTCCCACTCAATTTTACAACCTGTTTTGCCAGGATTGTTAAAACGAATCACTGCACGGTGGCTCAGTGGTTAGAGTGCAGTACTGCAGGCTACTTCTGCCTGCCGGCTGCCTGCAATTTGGCAGTTCAAGCTCCAAGTTGACTCAGCCTTCCATCCTTCCGAGGTGGGTAAAATGAGGACTCAGATTCTGACTCTGTAAGCCGCTTAGAGAGGGCTGTAAAGCACTGTAAAGCGGTATATAAGTCTAAGTGCTATTGCTATTAGTCGAATCACAGGGTAGTTAAGCAAATCCAGCTTTCCCCCAAGACAAACTTTGCTTGTCAAAAGCTGGCTGGGAAGGTCACAAGGGATGATCGCATGACCCCAGGACACTGCAGCTATTGTTAAATACATGCCAGTTGCCAACTGCCCAAAATTTTTATCATACGACTGAGGAGTCTGCAACAGTTGTAAGTGCGAGGACCACTTATAAACCACCTGTTTCAATGCCTTTGTAACTTCGAGCAGTCACAAAATGAATATCTATCTTTAGTACCACCAAGAGTAATAGCAAACTTGGGGTGGAGAGCAGAACTGGAAATCATATATTTGATCAAATAATTATCAAGTGTCAATTTCTGAAATGATCAGGCGTTCCTTTCAGAATCTGTCTTTAGAAATGTTCTATTTCTGTTAAGTATGAGATGTTAAACGTACAGGTTGTGATACCTAAGGGTCAGTACCTTATCACTGGTTTAGTAACTGCCTTAACTTGTTGAACCAGTTGGGGAATTTGTATAAATGACACATACAGTCAAATATGTGTAATCTTCCGTCCTTCCAGACTTTTCCACTGCTATCTCTGTGGTCATCCTTCTCTACCGGAAATTTCATCTGTTTCGGTTTTTCATGCCTTTGTGTGATTGCTGCCAATATACACTCCTAATTATATTTCCTCAACAGTGTTATTTCCTCACACTGCCCGACACCAAGCTCAGTAGCAACTCTTGTTCATTCCTTTTCCCCCTAAGCACAACTTTTCCCCATCCCATAGGAGTAAACCAACACAAAAGATGTAAATACCCCTTTTATGAAACAAACCCAAAATGGCAGACCGGTCTTTCTAGAACCATGATGGCGAACCTATGGCACGTGTGCCACAGGTGGCACGCGGAGCCATATCGGTGGGCACCTGAGCATTGCCCTAGCTCAGCTGCAGTGCACATGAGCGCGCAGGCCAACTGATTTTTGGGCCTTCTGGGCACACCGGAAGTTGGCAAATGGGCCGTTTCTGGCCTCCAGAGGGCCTCCAGGTGGGTGGGGAAGGCCGTTTTCACTCCTAGAAAGCCTCTGGAGCCTGGGGAGGACGAAAAATGGACCTACTGGGCCCACCGGGCCATCGAGTGCCAAAAATGGGGAGCAGGGGGGGGTTGCGCATGCATGCGCAGGGGGTGGGGTGCATTGAATTGTGGGTGTGGGCACACACGTGCGCGACCCCCTCTGCACTCCCCCCGCTTTTGGCACACGACGGCAAAAAGGTTAGCCATCACTGTTCTAGAAGGTGGTCCAAGGATTGGGGTTTTTTTGGAACAAAATAATTCTACTCAAGATGAGTAGAAGCATGTTTTTCATATTGGGAGCAGCAAATTATTGAAATGTGTTTGCTCACAACTTATCATGCTGATGACTTATTGCAGTGTTGGTGAAACTTTTCGTCACCGAGTGCCCAAACAGGAGCATGGGTGCGCATGCCGGAAACCAGAAGAGTAGCCACCACCCGGCGCAAATGTGTGCACCAGGCAGCTGTTCTTATGATTTCCGGTGCATGCATGCACCCCGGCCACCTGATCTTCTGGTTTCTGGCGCTAGCTGTTGCGCATGCTCATGCCAGAAACTGGAAGAGCAGCTGCCTGGTGCACATGCGCGCACTGGGAAGATGATCTTCTGGTTTCCGGTGTGCCAGCTGGTCTTCATGCATGTATATGAGCCAGAAACCAGAAGAGCAGCTGCCCGGTGTGTGCATGCACACCGGGCAGCTGTTCTTCTAGTTTCCAACGCTCCTGCATGTGTGAAGATCAGCTGCCCGGCGTGCCGGAACCCGGAAGAGCAAAGGGCGACAGCTTGTGTGCCCAGAGAGATGGCTATGCATGCTACTTCCGGCACGCGTGCCATAGGTTCGCCATCACGGACCTATTGTGTTAAACCATAGTTTGCTTTATAGCAGCAGTCCCCAACCTTCTCAGGTTGACGGACCGGTGTGGGGGGAGAGGGGATGGTTCTGTGGTGGAGCTTTGTGCGCGAGCACCACTGCTCGTATCAGTGAAGCTGCACACACACGTTCTCACCCACCATTTTCACGGCCAGGATCTGAATGGGTCGCGGCCCTGTAGAGTGCTGCAGCTTAAGCATTGGGAGCCCTGATTTATAAAGTCCTTTGTGCTTTATGCATGTCTTAAATAGGGGGCTGGGTTGGGACCAGTGGTGGGTACCTCCCGGTTCAGCTGGTTCAGCCGAGCCTGTAGCGGTGATGATATGACGTCACTGCACTGGTTCTCTTTGTTTGGGAGCTGGCCCTCCCCCGCCCCCGCATTATTCTTACCTTTTATTTGGCCCCGCCCCCAATCTATTGCTGCCTCCTGAGTCCCAGCTGATTAACTAGAAGGAAAAAAACTATTTAAACTTTTGCTGGGGGGCTTCAAAGGGCCGCCCCACAGCTGATTAATGGTAAAAGGCAGTGTGGTGGTAGACCGGTGCCTCCAAAAACAAATGAGTAGACCGGTACAGCTCTGCAAGCAGTTAAAAGCCTGGTAGACCAGTACCTCTGCTAAATCCTAAAGAATTGTCACATGACCATTAAGCCACGCCCACAGAACCGGTAGTAAAATTTTTTAGAACCCGCCCCTGATTGGGACAGCATTAAATTGGAACCATACAGATAGTAATCGCTGGTTTCATACTGTGCTAAGTAAACATTTTAAAAAGCATGAATCGCCAGAGATGAGCTGATTGGATGGATTTTATAGCAATTCTTGAAGCATTTCATGAAGTAGTTGTCGTGATTCTTGATGTTTAAATAAAATACGTACCACAACAGACTGAAAAAAAGAAGTCATTTTGGAAGATGAAGCAATCTCATCCAATATAGATAGGCTTATGTGGTTAAGCAGCTAGACCAGTGGTGAAATTCAATTTTTTTTACTATGGGTTCTGTGGGCGTGGCTTGGTGGGCGTGGTGTGGCTTGGTGGGCATGGCAGGGGAAGGATATTGCAAAATCCCCATTCCCTCCCCACTCCTGGGGGAAGGATATTGCAAAATCTCCATTCCCACCCCACTCTGGGGCCAGCCAGAGGTGGTATTTGCCAGTTCTCCAAACGACTCAAAATGTCCGCCACCGGTTCTCTGAACTACTCAAAATGTCTGCTACCGGTTCTCCAGAACCTGTCAGAACCTGCTGGATTTCACCCCTGATTTATACCACAGCTAAAGTGTTCATCAGAAAGCAGGCTGCTCCTCATCTATTTTTACATGCTCTTTCATCTAATATAAAGCTGTGGGGGAGCTGAAAAAGGGAACCAGTTTAAGTTAATTGGAACCCTTTTATAAAAGATTGCTTTGATAAGTAAGTAATTTAAGATAAGGATTACTTGGGGGGAAGGCACAGCTCCTGGTGATGTTTCTAAACAGAAGTACTGTACTTATAGTGGTTTGTGCAATTCCACTGTGACTGCAGATAGTTACAATGTGTTGCCTGAATCAATTATACACATAAAATGTGTGCAGAGGCTGGTTTCAGGCACTGCATTAAAATAGAGAACACATGACTATGGCTGTTAACTTGAGTTTTTTGACATCCGCTGTAGAGATCTCTGGTCCAGTTGTACATTTGTTTTCATGTCTCTTTTTTAGGTTTTAAGTTGGAGGGCACTGTCTTATTACGTTGCCACAAGAAGCCTGAGTGGCGTAGGAGGCTAATGCCTCCTACAAGGCAGCGTTTAACATCCAGCTGCCTGCAATTACTGTAAGTTCGAATCTCACCAGGCTCAAGGTTGACTCAGCCTTCCATCCTTTCTAAAGTGGGTAAAATGAGGACCCGGTTTGTGGGGGCAATAAGCTGACTTTGTATAAAATATACAAAAGTATGAAGGCTATTGCTTAACGCATTGTAAGCCGCCCTGAGTCTCCGGAGAAGGGCGGCATATAAATAAGAATTTAAAAAAACAAAAGCAAAAAAACCAAGAAATTGGTCAAATTTAAGTTTTCATAGACCACACACACACACACACAGACACACACACTGCCCCAAGACTTTCATAATTTTTTAAAAGCAGTCCAGGTAACTTTCAAAAAATGAGTAAGCTAAGGATGCTTTTGAGTTCCTGAATTTCAGCACGCTTGTGTGTTGACCAGAGTAGTCAATGTTCTCTGAAAGTGTTAAGCCATAGTTTGCTTAAATGTGATTTTTATTAAACCACAATTGGCTGCCTTTGCACAATATACTGAGCCACAAATCATGGTTTATATTCTAGATCCCACACAATTGTCTAAGCCAGTGTTTTAAGAATAGAATAGAATAGAATAGAATAGAATAGAATAGAATAGAATAGAATAGAATAGAATAGAATAGAATAGAATTATTGTCCAAGTGTGCTTGGACACACAAGGAATTTGTCTTGGTGCATATGCTCTCAGTGTACATAAAAGAAAAGATACATTCATCAAGAATCTTAAGGTACAACACTTAATGATAGTCATAGGGTACAAATAAGCAATCAAATCATATTAGGAAATAGTCAGTGAACTGTAAATCTGAGCCTTGGTGGAGCAGCAGACTAAAGCACTGTTAAATAGCACTTAGCTGCCAGCTGCCTGCAATTACTGCAAATTCAAATCTCACCAGGCTCAAGGTTGACTCAGCCTTCCATCCTTCCGAGGTAGGTAAAATAAGGACCCGGATTGTGGGGGCAATAAGCTGACTTTGTATTAAAAAGAACACCGCTTAGGGGAGGCTGAAAGCAGGTATATACAAAAGTATGAAGGCTATTGCTTAATGTATTGTAAGCCGCCCTGAGTCTCCGGAGAAGGGCGGCATATAAATCGAACCAATAAATAAATAAATAAATAAATAAATAAATAAATAAATAAATAAATAAATAAATAAATAAATAAAATCGTAAGGATACAAGCAACAAGGTTACAGTCATACAGTCATTAGTGGAAGGAGATGGGTGGTGGGAACGATGAGAAGATTAATAGTAGTGTAGACTTAGTGAATAGTTTGACAGTGTTGAGGGGATTATTTGTTTAGCAGAGTGATGGCGTTCGGGAAAAAACTGTTCTTGTGTCTAGTTGTTCTGGTGTGCAGTGCTCTGTAGCGTCATTTTGAGGGTAGGAGTTGAAACAGTTTATGTCCAGGATGTGAGGGGTCTGTAAAGACATATATAGACTTCAGTTGATAGAATTCCAGGGAATTCTGGGAGTTGAAGTCCATACGTCTGAAAAAATGCTGAGGTTGAGAAACACTGGTTTAAGCCATCCCAAAGGTGCTTTTTCCAAAAGGCAACGGGATTTTCTTGGTTTTCTTTTTTTCCTTTTGAAAATGTTTCGCTTCTCATCCCAGAAGCTTCTTCAGAACTCAACAACTGAAGAAGCTTCTGGGATGAGAAGCGAAACATTTTCAAAAGAAAAAAACCCAAGAAACTCCAGTTGCATTTTTGGGAAAAAGCATCTTTGAGACAACCATGACCTAGATTGGGGGTCTATGGCCCCTGGGCCATGGCCCTTTCAGAACTGGGCTGCAGAAGCGGCAGCAACCGCATGCACAGCTCCACTTATGCGCACAGTGAGTGGACGAGCATGCCCGCCACTTGTGCAAATGGAGTTGTGTGCACACGTGTGCTCCCCTGCCACTCACGTGAAACCACCCCCTCTCTTCCCCCACCGCCAGTCCGCAAAGCTGGAAAGTTTGGAGACGGCTGACCTGGATGATTGAGAATCTCCATAGACCCTGGTTTAAGCCAAACGCATAGAAATGCTACATTATGGCTTTAGCTTGTTGAATGAATGCAGGGATGGAATGAGCCTCCCTTCTATATACTCCATCCCTTGAGTATATCCGTTTTTTGTATTTTACAGGCTTGGTCTTTTGGAGCAGAGCAGCTCAGTTGCCAACCAATAAAAATCTCCTTTCAGGATTGTGGCCAGTAACCTGAAGATTCCATCAAGCTCCACCCCCTTGTCCGCCATGTTCCATCAAACCCCGCCCCCTGTCTAGAGTGGGTGAGGACTTTTTGCATTCAGAGCTGGTAACCATAGAAGCACCACTGCGTGACCAGGTCCTATTGTATGTAGGGCTCTGGGTTCTCCTTAGGGTGAGGAGCTGTCCACTTAACATGGGATGTTCACAGGTGCTGATGAGAAATACTCAACCCAGGTTATGTGTTAAGTCTAGAACAGAGGTGTCAAACTGGATTTCTTCGAGGGCCGGATCAGGATTGTAGTTTTCCACAGGCCGGCCGGGGGTAGAAACGGGACGGACGCCTCCTGCAGCACCCTGCTGGCCAAAACGGGGCACGGGTAGGTGCGTGAAACCTCCCTGTGCCCCATTTTCAGCCTAGACGGCCTCCTGCAGCACTTTGCTGGCCAAAATGGGGCACAGGGGCCCCTGCGCGTGGCAGCGCCATACCCAGGGGTGAAATCCAGCAGGTTCTGATAGGTTCTGGGGAACCAGTAGTGGACATTTTGAGCAGTTCAGAGAACTGGTAGCGGAAATTGTGAGTAGTTTGGAGAACCGGCAAATA
Source organism: Ptyas mucosa (assembly GCA_012654045.1). Taxonomy (NCBI): domain Eukaryota; kingdom Metazoa; phylum Chordata; class Lepidosauria; order Squamata; family Colubridae; genus Ptyas; species Ptyas mucosa. The sequence goes on from WNWU01000031.1 coordinate 6,192,327, forward strand.
CCACCTCTGGCTGGCCCCAGAGTGGGGAGGGAATGGGGATTTTGCAGTATCCTTCCCCTGCCACGCCCACCAAGCCACGCCCACAGAACCAGTAGTAAAAAAATTTGGATTTCACCATTGGCCATGCCGCATTTTGGCTGGCAGAGTGCTGCAGGAGGCCATCCAGGCCGAAAACGGGGCACCATGGGCCGGTCCTTTGCTATTTCCAGGCCGGCCTCGTGGGCCAGATTTAAGCACCCCCACGGGCTGGATGTGGCCCATGGGCCTTGAGTGTGACACCTCTGGTCTAGAAGGAAATGAACTAGAAGGATGATGTGGGGTGAAGAAAACATAGGGTCAACTTATGTATGCTATATTAATTTAGTTTGGGGGGAAAATAACAGGGAGATCTAAAGGAGATGTTGGCACCAGCATCCATAGGGGGCTTAAAAGAGACAAGATGGTATTTAACATTTAACAGAATAACAGAGTTGGAAGGGACCTTGGAGGTCTTCTAGTCCAACCCCCTGTTCAAGCAGGAAACTCTATCCTATTGATGTAATTACTCAGTGTATATATATATTGTATATATATTGACTCTCCTTCTCACCCAGATGCGGCTGTTTCTGGAGTTTTTTAATCCCCTAAAAAATACAGGTAGTCCTTGCTTAACGGCTGCTCTGCTTAGCAACTATTTGAAATTATGACAGTGCCAGAAAGATAAAAGTTATGGTCATTCCTTGCCCTTAACATGTCACATGATCATCATTTGGGTGCTTTGCATCTGGACCTTGGCATCCCACATATGATCGCCATTTTTGAACTTCACCGCTGGCTTCCAATAAGCAAAGTCAGTGGAGAAGCTGGCGGTAAAATCACAAGTTGCAGTCCCACGATGTCTTGCTTAACGACCGCAGGTGACTTGCTTAATAACTGCAAAAAACATGAGGTCTCAAGTTCGGCATCATGTGATATCTCGCTTTTTGACTACATCGCTTAGCGATGATCCTAATTTTGCTCGCTAAGCAAGGACTATCTATATGAATTAAAGGCATTTATAATATTTTTCCTTGGGGAAAAAAAGTTTTATTTTTAATTGCTTCTGATGTGATTATATTGCTTGGAATCACTGTATTTCTCTTGCATTAATAAATTATGTTCTATATCTGGTTTTGGAGGGAATCTTCAATTTAAAAAAAACTCACATATATAATCCATGGATATTTCTCCTGTTTCTTCCTCTTTCTTATCCCTAATACGCCTAAAAAGGTGAAGACAGGCTTATATAATTGATTTCCCACCCGTTCCCCAATACCTACATCTCTCTAAAGAATCACCATCACTTTGAATTGCAAAATAGGTTTTAAAAATGAAACAATTCTGCATTTCTATCAATTACATGCTTCTTTTTGATGGCAGAACTATGTTATGAAATAAACTTAACTGGAAATTAGAAAATGAGCTAATTTGGAGGGTTATGGTGAATGATGGCATCCCCAGAATTGTTCATTGTGATTATTGATTTTTTTCGGTATTATCGATTTTGCTAATTTTAGTTGTGGCTGCTTCTATTCACACGCTTTGCTTTGTGTTGCTCTTCCTATAAACTGCGGAGAATCTGTTTTGATTATAGTGGGTATAAAATAAATAATACAGATAGTCCTTGACTTACGACCCTAACTTGGCCTGCTTGTTATGGCCCTAAGTCGTGAAGCGGGTCAACCACGTGAATGACCTTTGTTGCAGCAGTTGTTAAAAGTGGCGTGGTGGCCTAGTGGTGAAGCTAATTGCCTCCCGTTTGGAAGGTTGAGAGTTCAATCCTAGGTAGTGGCAGATGTTTTTCTCTTCCCAGGCGCAAAAAAATAAAAATAAATCTGCGAACTCCACGTAGCATCAGGAAGGGCATTCAGCCAGTAAACGCTCAGCTCCATCCAGTCGCCTCGACTCTACCCCGAATTATTTAAGGGATGAAAGTCGTAAAAGGGGAGTTGCAGTGGTTGTTAAGTGAACACCACAGTTGTTCAATGAACCCATTGCTCGCTTCAGAAAGTTTTTGCTGAAAACCGGATGTAAACATTAGTTTTCAAGCTAAAATGTTGTAAATTGTGATCATGGGACCACAGGATGTGGCAAGCGTTTGTAAATGCGGACTGATTGTCCAATCCCTGAAATGGGGTCATGTGATCAGGGGGAGGGACTGGCCATCAGAACTTCAGAACCAGGTTGTAAATAGCCCTGGGAAGGTCCATCATAACTTTGAACAGTTGTTAAGCAACCAGTCGTAAGTCAAAGAACTACCTGTATTACCTGGATGTGCAAATCTTGACAAACAATTCTGGCTAAACCTTTCCTTAATACTAGTTTGGTGTAATGGTTAAAGGCACCAGGCTAAAAACTGGAATACGGTGAGTTCTAGTCCTGTCTTAGGCACAAAGTCAGTTGAGTGACGTTCAACCAGACACACTCTCTCAGCCCTAGGAATCAGGCAATGGCAGATGTTGCCAAGAAGATGTTGCCAAGAAAACTGTGGGAGCCATCTTCCCACACTTCCCTGGAATCAAGGCTGATTCAAAGATATAGCTAACCCCTCCCCAAACCCAAACTCTATTCCTCAATAAAGAATACCTTAAACTACCTTTTAACATTTAGGGAATCTCAAATCACTTGGATCTCAGTTGTAAATCCCGGAAATGATAGACGTTTCCCACTCCATCTGTTACTCTATGAACCAAAATCAGCCGCTTCATTAACTTTAAGGGAACATAAAAAAGGAAAATCCTCAGCACTCATACAAAAGGAATTAAACTTGATTGGGAAACAGCACTTCAAAGCAGAATTAACCAGGGAAGTGATTTTTATAATGATGACTTGTATTAATGTTCTAATAAGAAAACTGATGGTGATCTGGAGATAATCTGAGGTACTATAATTCAGTAATACAGAATGTTTTGTTTTAAAGTAGACCTGGAAGTAATGAAGCCTCTAATAGAAGACCAGAGTTCAGACGATGAATATGAGAACGAAGCAGATTTACTGCCGGCAGAGAAGAAATATCAGCTTGATCAGGAAGGCATTACGTATGTACTCCATTCCCATGGATTTACAATAACCTCTCGGCCCTTTCAAGACTTCTATAAGACTAGATCTGTGATAGCGAACCTATGGCACGTGTGCCACAAGTGCCACACTGAGCCATCTCTATGGGCACGCTAGACGATGCCCAGATCAACTCCACGATGCATGCCCGCGTGCTTCCCGCCAGCCAGCTGATTTTCGGGTCTCTGCTGGGAGACATGCACGGGGGGTGGAGGTGGGGTTGGGTATGCGTGCGCGGGGGGGGGGGGTCTAGAGTGCCCTCTCGCACCCCATTTTTGGTTCCAGGAGGCTTCAGGGAGGCCTGCTAGCACCAAAATGAGACATGGTGTGTGTGTGTGGTACCCCTCTCCCGTTCTGGTGCTAGCAGGCCACCCTGAAGTCTCCTGGGACCAAAAACGGGGAGTGGGGTGTGTGTGGCATGCCCCCTTGCAGCCTGTTTTTGGTTCCAGGAGGCTTCAGGGAGGTCTGCTAGCACCAAAACGGGGGTCGCGCGCACATGCGCGGGGGTGGGGGGTGGGGCCTGCGCGGGGACATTGCATTATGGGTGTTGGCACGCATGTGTGCGCTGTTGCGCACACTTTTGCCACCTGAGGAAAAAAGATTCACCATTCACTGGACTAGGATGATTCACACTCAAACACACCCCTGATATTTTGTGTTTTTCTTTACATTTTTCAGATTTGTTCAAACGCTCACTCACATCCTTAAAGGAAACATTGGGACAGGTCTTCTGAGCCTCCCTCTTGCAATAAAAAATGCCGGCATTCTGGTAAGTTTTAGTCAGATCCCAGCTACGGAGGACAATAAGCTGTTGAGAGAGGCCTACCACAAAATGGCCGGGTTCGCATAACACATGAGGCGAATGGTGGGAGATTCAGTATATTAAGAGCCGCGGTCGCACAGTGGTTAGAATGCAGTACTGCAGGCTACTTCTGCTGACTGCCAGCTGACCGCAATTTGCCAGTACGATTCTGACCGGCTCAAGGTCGCCTCAGCCTTCCATCCTTCCGAGGTGGGTAAAATGAGGACCCAGATTGTTGGGGGCAAGAGGCTGACTCTGTAAACCGCTTAGAGAGGGCTGTAAAGCACTGTGAAGCGGCATACAAGTCTAACCGCTATTGCTATTGAGAATCCGGCCAGGATCTTTCTATATTCTGTGAACCTGGCCATTATATGAAATCAGAATATGATTTTATTTATTTCATTGGGGGTAGATCATTATGGGAAAATAATATTTATTTATTCAATAAATACTTATTCATAAGGCTGCCTTTCTAATCAGTGAAACTGTGGATGATGAAAACAGAGCACACATTGTAATCCAAATCAATTAAAATTCTAAGTTTGAGCCCTCTAAAGATTCTCATTGTCACCATATCACCCACCCACACCCAATGGGGATTTGTAAGTTGAGGACTACCTGTGTTGCAGGCTAATTCTGCCCGCAGTGTGGAGTTCAATCCTGACCGGCTCAAGGTTGACTCAGCCTGTTGTGGTCCGCCAGCAGCCTGCGGAGCTGGCAGCAGAGTCGGACAGTGATGAGGCTGAGGAAGAACATGGGCCAGTCCTGGAGGCTGGGGAAGGCCCGGAAGAGGGCTCTGCATCAGAGGCAGAGATGGGGCCAGGGCCATCAGGGAGTGAGGTGCAGCCTCCAGAGCCTCCAGAGACTGATAGGAGTGAGGCAGAGAAACAGGAGGAGCCTGTTCCTAATGCACGCATGGGAAGAGTTGCCAGAAGGCAAGAGCAGCTCAAGCAAAGAGAACAACTCAGGAGTAGGGCCAAGAGATGATTGGCCCCTCCCATAAGTCTTAAAACAGACCAGCAATGGCATTTGGCTTTGCCTGAAAACAATGTTGGTAGCTTCGTCTTCTTCTTTGTCTATGTCTTGTATTTATTTTTGTATCTGTGACTTCTGAATATTTGCCAAGAAAGGCCTTTGCAGTTTGCCTAATTGGACCAAGGTTTGCGATAGTACTTAGGAATTTGTGTTGGAAGGAATTTGCTTTAATTTAGTTGAACGACGCTGGAAATGAAGTAATTCTCAGCTGTTTGAATAAAGCTTGTTTGTTTTTTTCACTGACTGATTTTCCTACTACTTACTTGGGCCTGGGTCAAAACACAGCCTTCCATCCTTCCGAGGTCGGTAAAATGAGGACCCAGATTGTTGTGGGGTAATCTGCTGATATTGTAAACCACCCAGAGAATGCTGTAAAGGACTATGAGACAATATGTAAGTCTAAATGCTATTGCGAAAAGCTAACATGCAAATCAGTGGCGGTATTCAGCCGGTTCGTGCGAACCGGTAGTGGTGACTGCGGTTGGGCTGCCCACCCACCCTGGCATTATACCATCTTATTTAGCCATGTTTTCAAGGCTGGGCGCACGCGTGTAAGGCGCGTGCGTGTGGGGCAAACCAGTGGTAAAAAATGTAAAACCCATCTCTGATGCAAATGACATAAATCACTGTTGGTCAGTTGTGTGCAAAGTCCTTTATATGGAAGTCCAGAGGCTTCACTGTCATTTGAGATGCCACATAGTGGTCAAGCTTGAAACTTGTTTTCTTGACACTAGAAGTGCAAAATACATCAAATGTTATAGTCACTCAGCAAGACAGAGGCGGAATAGGGGACGAGATTTATAGTTTACTTATTCCCATCCTGAATTGGAACGGACATGCAAGCATTTAAATAGATAAATCCAAAGCTTTTGTATTTTTAAGAGCCTAGCAGAGATGGATATTCTTTCTGATACTTGGCAAATCTTCCAGGAGACCCTGATCTGTTTTCTGCTCATCACTGCAGAAAGGGGAGGCACATTACTCTTTGTAAATTGGTTGCTAATCTTTGTTCCTTCTCCCATGCAGCTTGGACCAATCAGTCTTCTTTTCATTGGAATTATATCAGTTCACTGCATGCACATTTTGGTACGGTGCAGCCAATATCTGTCTGTCAGGTTAGTATGTAGCTATCTTATTTGGTCAATGTCACTTCTGCCCTGGAAATCAACCCGCCAAATATTATCAGCCTATATTTCTATGTAGGACATCAAGTTTAAGGATAGACCCTTTCTTTGCAGCCACTATGAAAAAAAAATACCACAAACCTATTAGCAGCTTAGATTTGTGGGTTTGTTTTGTTTTATATTGTATTGCTTTACTCTGTACCATGTGGATTAATGGAGTCAGGGTGCCCGCCATATTTCTGTGCTGGCTGTAGGAGGGGAAACATTTTTTTCCCTCTGGGATTTGCTCATACAGAAACCAAGCAGGCTGTCCCCTTCCCTCCAGTCTGTTCACTTGCATGGAATTCCTGGTCACCATGTGTTTGATTACCTTGGTAAGTTTGAGTATGATACCCTTTAATCAGGGGTGAAATCGAGCAGGTTCTGACAGGTTCTGGAGAACTGGTAGCAGAAATTTTGAGTAGTTCAGAGAACCAGCAAATGCCACCTCTGGCTGGCCCCAGGAGTGGGGTGGGAATGGAGATTTTGCAGTATCCTTCCCCTGCCACGCCCACCACACCACGCCCACCAAGCCACGCCACAGCCAAGAGACCCTTTTGTAATTTCATCTTGTGCGCCAGTACCAGACATCCTTGGATCAAGAGACTTTACTCCTAACCTTGTAACTTTCCATCATGAATACTGAAACTTGGTAAACAAGGGGGCAGCCCTTGAAGACTATCTGCAACCTATTTCTGGGACTTGTCTGCTCTGCCTTGAATAAGGTCTGGGTGGGGTCTTGCTGGGGAATGCTCTGTTCGGAGACTTTCCCAGTGATGCCTCCCCCCCTCTCTTGGTACCGCTTACTCCTGAGTAGCCAGACTTCTCTCTCTTATTACATTTTTGTTTTTAATCTTTTTAAATCAATCCTGTGAGCTACTCGGAGTCTCTGAAAAATTGCAGCAGCGAACAAACAACTTGATCTTTCTTTTATTTTTATTTTTTTCAATTGGAGGAGAAATAATTACTTTTCTTGTTCTTGATAGATTGAAAATACCTTTCTTAGGGTATAGCGACACCCTTAGCCACGCCATGGAAACGTGTCCCTTTCACTTATTACAGAAACGATCATCTTGGGGAAGGTAAGGACTGTTTCTGCATGGACTCACTTATTTTTTAATGCGGAGAATTATGCAGCCTTCGGGTTCCGCAATAACAGAGTGGAATGGGTAGGTCTGATCAGGAAATGAAAATCCCTGCTATGTTGCCATGATCAGAATGATCTATGATGCCCTTTTAGGAGGCCCAAGGGCTGCAATTCTTACACAACTGGACAATGTCATGTTGAGAAGTTAGACTATATATATTCTTCTTTCCCTCCCCCTGTTCTGTAGCTTCTCCCTGTTACCAAACAACCTCTTTGCAGCCTTGAGGCTAGACATATAAACACTAAATGCCCCCTGAAAACAGCTGGTATGTTCCGGTTGTGTAATGGCTAAATAAACTTGATTTATTGAGCCAAGCATGGCCTATGGCTGTATATAAACCCAATCAGTAAATTATGAATTCAAACTGATTAAGAACCAGCAGAAGTGATGTGACCCTTAGAAGCATTGCCAGTTAGATGTATTTAATCAGCCTTAATCATCATTCACACGGTGTATCTTGGGAATGTGAGGGAAAGGGAAGACCAGACATTATTTGGCTTAGTTTAATCCTGGTTTATTGTTTAAGTTTGTGAATTAAAGAAGCATGAATCTCATCACTTCTGTACTCATAGTTCACAAATCAAAAATTAATATCACAGCGAGCCAAAACTATGGTCACCACACTATAAAAAAAGATATTGAGACTCTAGAAAAAGTGCAGAGGAGAGCAACGAGGATGATTAGGAGCCTGGAGGATAAAACATATGATGAACAGTTGCAGGAGCTGGGCATGGCTAGTCTACTGAAGAGAAGGACCAGGGGAGACATGATAGCAGTCTTCCAATATTTGAGGAGCTGCCACAGAGAGGAGGGGGGGGGGGTTTCAAGCTATTTTCCAAAGCACCTGAAGGCCAGACAAGGAATAATGGATGGAAATTGAACAAGGAGAGATTCAACCTAGAAATAAGGAGGAACTTTCTGATAGTGAGAACAATCAACCCATGGAACAGAAGTTGCCTTCGGAAGTTGTGGGAGCTTCATCCCTTGAGACTTTCAAGAAGAGATTGGACTGCCATTTGTCAGAAATGATGTACGGTCTCTTCCTTGGGTTGGGGGTTTGACTAGATGACCTACAAGGTCCCTTCCGATTCTGTTAATTTGTAATCTGTAGTCTTTGAAGAGCATATAATTGGAAAATACAATTATGTACTCCCATATTCCTCTTTTTTTCATCTAGTAGGATAATCTGAGAAAAAAGCAATTGCATTCCTTTTACATACTGGAATAAACAGGCTAGAAATGTTCTGAAAACAGTCCAGTGTCATTAGCAGTGGAAAATCAAAATGCCAATTAAAATTCTGCCTTCAAAATACAATTTGGTTAGAATACCCTGCATGAGTCTGCTAATCCAAGGCAGGGTGAAACAAGGCCATCTAAAAAAGCGTATTAACGGATCCACTGGAGATATAAACCAGTAGATGCCATTAAAACAAATGAGTAAGCACTGTTTCACAGAATTATCTTTTCAGTGTGCCCCCTTCTTCTGATGCATTTGATGTATTTTCATGATTGTTGTTTTACTGCATTGCCAAGGCCACACAAGTAACTTAAAAACTTATTTTTCCTCTCATTATGTTTCCTAGATACGTCGTTGACTTCTTCCTTGTGGTTACCCAGTTGGGCTTTTGTAGCGTTTATTTTGTATTCTTAGCTGAAAATATGAAACAAGTAAGTACAACAAATATTGTTTGGATGTGTGTTATATTCTGGCCCCCTGTTCATCTCATCTGTGGTTTTTCTTCATACTGCGTTCTCCTCTAAATGTCCTTGACTGCTCTTCAAAAGCTTCTTGCTTTCCTAGAAAGGAATAGCCCAAATTTCTAAAAGATGCATCATGGTTCTAATTTGTTCTAATTTGTAATTTGTTTAGTTAGCATAGAATAGAATAGAATAGAATAACAGAGTTGGAAGGGACCTTGGAGGTCTTCTAGTCCAACCCCCTTCTTAGGCAGAAAACCCTATACCATTTCAGACAAGTGGTGATCCAAACGTTTCTTAAAAACTTCCAGTGTTGGTGCATTCACAACTTCTGGAGGCAAGTTGTTCCACTGTTTAATTGTTCTAACTGTCAGGAAATTTCTCCTTAGTTCCAGATTGCTTCTCTCCTTGATTAGTTTCCATCCATTGCTTCTTGTCCTACCCTCAGCTGCTTTGGAGAATAAGCTTGACTCCCTCTTCTTTGTGGCAGCTCCTAAAATATTGGAACACTGCGATCATGTCACCCCTAGTCCTTCTTTTCATCAAACTAGACATACCCGATTCCAGCAATCGTTCTTTATATGTTTTAGCCTCCAGTCCGCTAATCATCTTTGTTAATTGGTTCCCTTAATTCAACCATACTTACAGTATATCACAAAGGGAGTACACCCCCTCACATTTTATAAATATTTAATTATATCTTTTCATGTGCCAACACTGAAGAAATGACAGTTGGCTACAATGTAAAGTAGTGAGTATACAGCTTATATAACAGTGTAAACGTGCTATCCCCTCAAAAAAACGCAACACACATTTAGTTTAATGTCTAAACTGGTGGCAACAAAAGTGAGTACATCCCTATGTGATAATGTCCAAATTTTGAGGGGACAGCCCATTTACACTGTTATACAAGCTGTATACTCACTACTTTATATTGTACCCAAGTGTCATTTCTTCAGTGTTGTCACATGAAAAGTTACACTTCAATATTTACAAAATGTGAGGGGGTGTGCTCACTTCTGTGACATACTGTATGTTTATTTCTGTGCATCCCATTTCCAGAAGGACACTGACTGAGGAAGTTCAGAAGAGATAACAAAAACAATTCAGGGACTTGTGGACATGACCTACAAAGACCTGCTGGAAGAATTTTGGAATGTTTAATTTGAAAATGAGCTATGGGCAGACATGATAGTTGTGCTTAGGTAGATAAAGAGAAGCTCTGGACAAGACAGCCAAGAACTCTATGGCTACAGAAGCTGGGCCCAGAAATGATGAATGCAGGCTGCAGCTGTAGCTGCTTAGATTGTGTTTAAATATAAGGAAAGACTTTATAAGGACATGAAGGCGAATATACATGTCCCAATAATGTTGCAAGATCCAATCTAGGTTGGTCACTGGGACCAGAGGTTTAGCCTTCCACACTTTGAGATTCGTGCTGGAGCCCATCCTCAGGGAACTGCTCTCTAGCATTCTGAGGAATGCTCAGTTTATGGAGGTTGTGGGTTTTGATCTGTTGGAGTATTTTAGTAGACTCTGAACAGCCACTTCTCATGGATTGTATAATTGGTTTCCTGTGCACTGCAGAGTGTTGTAGTAGATCAGTGTTTTTCAGTCTTTGCGATTTTAAGAAGCATAGACTTCAACTCCCAGAATCCCCCTAGGGATTCTTAAATAGGTTGCCAAGATTGAAGAACACTGGATTAGATGATACTTGTAGTCCCTCCAACTCTACATTTTATGGTACAGGGTAGTGGTTGCTGGCTTTCATTTGTAAAGCTGTGTTGGATATGTCCAGTGAAGAGAAGGACCAGGGGAGGCATGATAGCAGTGTTCTAATATTTGAGGGGTTACCACAGAGAGGAGGGGGTCAAGCTATTTTCCAAAGCACCTGAAGGCCAGACAAGGAATAATGGATGGAAACTGAACAAGGAGAGATTTAACCTGGAAATAAGGAGAAGTTTTCTGACAGTGAGAGCAATCAACCAATGGAACAGAAGTTGCCTTCAGAAGTTGTGGGAACTTCATCACTGGAAGCTTTCAAGAAGAGACTGGACTGGATTTTCTGTTAAAAATTGTATAGGGTCTGCTTGGGCGGGGGGTTGGACTAGATGACCTACAAGACCCCTTCCAACTCTATTAATCTGTATCTATCTATGTTCAATGCATTGAGTTATTTCTAAACAATAATAAAGGTGAAATACAAATAAATAAACATAAACTTAAAATAAACATGAATATAAGCCGGCTAGAGTCATTGAAAGTCGCATGGCCTCTAAATCGTATACATAAATACCCAAACTGAATTTTGCAAACAAACAAAAATTGAATGTGGCTGCATCAAAACTGGGACTGCATCAAAACATGAGAATTTCCCACTTGCTTCACTAAAAATCTAAATTGGATTGGGGACCCAATCTAGATACTTTTTTTCAACAGTAGGGGGAGCCCAAAGGATTCTATTCTTTCAGCTGCTGGTTGTAATTCTATTTTCTTGTAAAAACTGCATCTTTACCCTGTAAAAAATCACATGTATGTAAGAAAATTAGTTGGGATAACCAATTATTGATCATGATCAATCTCTTTTATATTAACATTCGTAGCTCTTACTCAGAACCAAGAAAGCTTGCGTTCTTTGCAGTGATCCTTTTGTGCTGTTTGGCACTCCTTCGTGATTTTGTCATGTTCCCTTACCCGTATCTTGCTACAGCAGTTTCCAGATTTATGTTTTCCTGGAGGGTGACAAGCTGAGAAAAGCAGGTTTACTTTGTTCACACATAACACGCAAATAAAACAGTAAGATGGTTAGATTAGCATAGTCCATGTCAGGGGTGAAATCCAGTAGGTTCTGACAGGTTCTGGAAAACCGGTAGTGAAAATTTTGAGTAGTTCGGAGAACCGGCAAATACCACCTCTGGCTGGCCCCAGAGTGGGAGGGGAGGGAATGGAGATTTTGCAGTATCCTTCCCAGGAGTTGGGTGGGAATGGAGATTTTGCAGTATCCTTCCCCCAGGAGGGGAGGGAATGGAGATTTTGCAGTATTCTTCCCCTGCCATGCCCACCAAGCCACACCATGCCCACTAAGCCACACCCACAGAACCAGTAGTTAAAAAAATTGATTTCACCACTGGTAAAGCATCTGCGTATGTAAGAAGACAAACGGCAATAGTGCTGTTCTTTGGTAGCGATAAAACCTCTGATCTAAGAGATCTATGCATGCTGCAGGATAAAGCAATTAAAACATTTAAAGATGATAATTTGCATCCCTTCAAGTACCGAATGCAATTTTGAAATGGTGCCCTCCGTTAATCAAAACAACACTACAGTAAGGGATAAAATCTCCTTTGTGGATTTTGAAGAAGTGGGATAAGAGAGTATTATATGCTTTTGAATTTTGGTGTTGGAGAAAAATCCTGAGAGAACTGTGGGATAGTCAGGGAAACAAGCCAGTGGCTCTTCAAACAAATTGATTCAAAGTTTTCACTCGAGGCACAAGTGACTAAGTCTCAAATTATCTTACTTTGGACACATTAGAGGTAATCCTCGACCTGCAACAGTTCATTTAGTGACCATTCAAAGTTACAACAGCACTGAAAAAAATGTGACTCATGACAATGACATTCTTCACACTTATGACCATTGCAGCATCCCCAGGGTCACGTGGATTTACATTCAGAGGCTTGACAACTGGTTCATATTTATGATGGTTGTTGCAGTGTCCCGGAGTCGTGTGATTCCCCTTTTGCCACCTTCTGACAAGCAAAGTCAATGGGGAAGCCAGATTCACTTAACAACCGGGTTACTAATTTAACAACTGCAGTGATTCACTTAACAAATGTGGCAAAAAAAAAAAAGTCATAAAGTGGGACAACTAACTATTTACTAAATGAATACGCCACCTGACTCTCAGTGATTCTGGGCAATTTGCAAATGGTTATAAAGCATTAAAACATCTTTGAAACATCAGTAGGGTGGGGGCCGTTCAAATCTTGGGAGAAACTTCAAACCTCTCCCCCTCCCCCATTACAATTTTTCTTTTCCTGAGTTACCAGCCTGTCATAATGAAATTGTGCACCAAGAGATTAATTTTTTAAATATAAAAAAATCTACTTATCCTGACTAGGTGGCTCAGTGGCTAAGTCGCTGAGCTTGTTGATCAGAAAGGTAGGCAGTTTGGCGGTTCGAATCCCTAGTACAGGTTTCCTGCGTGAGCAGGGGGTTGGACTAGATGACCTCCCAAGTACCCTTCCAACTCTGTTACTGTTACTTGGTGAAAAAAGTAGATATCTCTTTATTTTGGTCATTTAACTTTTACCATTCAAAGGGTGTTACTAACTAGTCCGATGCATTAATCTTTATTAATACATGCTTCTGATAACGTCATAGTTTTTCATGTTTTTAGATATTTTTTAATTAAAATAATGGATTTTTATAATGTTTTTCTTGGTTTTGCTTTTGAGTTTGTCTTTGTATAAAGCAAAGATATAGAGTTAAGCAATTTGTTTTAATCTTTATGAAGCTCTTCTGGATTTGTCCTTTGGTCAGGTTGGTTTTTTCCCCCCAAGAAAATATGTCACCATGGTTACAGGCAGGGGTGGGCTTCAAAATTTTTAGCAAGGGGTTCTCTGCCCGGTTGCTGGGTGGGCATAGCCATGGTGGCCGTGGCCTAGTTGTCCTCCTGCACCATGGTGGGGTGGTGGTGGGCGTTTTTGCCCTCCCTGGGCTCTGGAGGCTTTCCTTGAACTTCTCGGAGGAGAAAAATGGCCTCCCCAGGTTCTGGAGGCCCTCTGGAGGCCGGAAACAGGCCCATTTCTGGCCTTCCCGAACTTCCGGCAGCCTAGTTTTTCGCCCTCCCTGAGCCTCCGCACGCACACTGCACTTACCTGCATCCAAAATGGGCCATGTGGGGACTCCTAGGAGGGGCGGGGTGGGCAGGGCCAGCCGGGAGTGGGATTTTGGGGTTCTCCGAACTGCACAGAATCTTAGCTAGAGGTTCTCCCGAACCCCTGCAAACCCCCAGCAGCCCCACCCCTGATTACAGGTGATCCTTGACATGAATAACAATAATAGAGTCTTCCATAATGGCTAGTTGGTCATGATGGCTCGTTTGTGGTCATTGTTAAGTGAACACAGTATTTGTAATGCGACCACTGACCATTGACAACTGCAAAACAGATGCTGCAGTTCTAAAACGAATCCATGATTTGCGATGGGCAATGGTGGTGTCACAACCAGAAGTGAAGTGCCGTTTTTTTGGCAAAAACCATCACAAAATGTAGTCAAATGACCACGGGACACTGCAAATGGTCATAAATGTGGCTGTGTCACCGAAAGTGCCCAGAGTGTGGTCATGTCACCACAGAAGAGGCCTGACCGTCGAAACTTTGGAACAGGGTTTTTAAAATCATTTTTGTTTTTATTTATTTAATATTGTGTGTTTATGTCCTTGTAAGACGCCTTGAGTCGCCATGTGCGAGTAGGCGGCAATATAAATTTTCTAAATAAATAATAAACTAAACTAATGAATAAAATAATAAGTAAAATAAAACAAATAAAAAAATAGTAAAATAGTAAAATAATAAAATAATAAAATAATAAAATAAATAAAATAAAATAAATAAAAATAACATAACATAACATAACATAACATAACATAAATAAAATAAAATAAAATAAATAATAAAATAAAATAAAATAAAATAAAATAAAATAAAATAAAATAAAA
>WNWU01000031.1:6206982-6237745 GCA_012654045.1 Ptyas mucosa
AAATAAAATAAAATAAAATAAAATAAAATAAAATAAAATAAAATAAAATAAAATAAAATAAAATAAAATAAAATAAAATAAAATAAATAAAATAAATTAAATAGAAAGGGTCTCCTTGCTGGTATGTTGACTTTTACCCTGACCTTCTATTAGGTCTAATAATGCAAAATCCTGGCTAATAATGTTTACTATTCCATTGTAATGAAAAACAGTGGGATCCCGAAGAGCCTTAATAGCATATAGTGCCTGCCAAATGATACCAGATGTTTATGCAATAAAATATTTCCCACGCTCAAATAGTTGTTCAGATTACTTCAGGTAATTATTAGGGAGACCCCGTGGAGCAACCCTATTATCCCCGTGGTTTAATAGAGAATAGATTGAATGGTCTAAAATGTTTTCTTTTCTTTTTCTTTTTTCTTTTGGGCGGGGTGATTAACATTGGACAAAACTGCAGGAGACTTTGAATTGGATGTCTTATTGCTAGCAGTGATTTCTGTTCCTACAGGCTGGTATTATCCTTTTTTTTTTTAAAGATTGGAGGAAGCTCTTAAAGAAAATTGCAATTTGAAGCCAAACCCTTTTTTAAAAAAATGAAATGTAAGACAGTTTGACAGTGTTCATAATTCTTCCTGTGTGAATCTTGAATCTTATTATGGGAGAATAGAAATACTACTGAAACTCCTGTTTGAGAGTGAAAGTTTGTTCTCTCAGCTTGTGGGTTGATTTCTGAATGTTTTGTTACCAGGCTAGGTACTGTCAGGGTTCCGAAAGATGCCCTAATTAAACCGTGAGCCTCGAGCCAAGCTTCAAAAGAAATCCAGTTATTTATTAAGAGCAACATGTCGGCACGTACCCAAGTGAAGCCAGCTCTGCCCCACGTAATTTACGGCCCAATTATGACCCTGTTTTCCCAGTCCTCCCAGGGTGTATCCTAAATCACATTCTCCAATGGAGCAATTTCCCCCCCTCCTGCCTATGGCAACTCAAGAGCAGGCCAGGGATGCTTTGCGAGTTGACAGCCAAGTTTAGGAGAGGTCTTCAGCCGAGTTTAGGAGATGTCAGTGTTCTTCTGTTTATAAGGCTTGAGGTGTGGGCGTGTCAAGTGAGGGTCTTGTGATGGGTCAGCTGTGAGCCATCAGTGAGTCTTGTGATGGGACTTGTCATGGGTTTTGTGATAAGGAGTTTACACCAGATCAGGGTCACTTGTTTGTAACCTTCAGTTAGCCCAAACGGTGCTTCCTAACACAAAAACATTGGAATCAAAGTATCGTATTTTTCAGAGTATAAGACACACTCCCCCCCCCCCCCCCACCAAAGAGGGTGAAAATTTGGGTGCATCTTATACACCGAATGTAGCCAAAAGTGTGAGGCAGGGAGGAGGCAATGGTCTGTGGCAATCCCTGCAGCCTGGAACAGCTGATTGGAGGTATTCCAGGAGGCCAATTCACCTGCCAATCAGCTGCTCGTGCTGAATTAGGCTGCTGAAGCTGACCTGGCTGCTATTTGTGCAAGGGCTGTCAGAATCTGCAGCAGCAATCACATCCAGAACGCACACACACAAGTAACTCATTCAGCAGGATTCAATAACTTCTCTTTATATATAATATAAAGTAAATATACACTACCAAAAGCAGGTTTTCCAATAGAAGGAAAACACAAGCAGAGGAGAGGAGTTTCAGTTTCAGTTTCAGAGATCAGCACAGCATGCAGCTTTAGAACAGTTGACCTAAGCCACACCCAGGCTCCTTGCTGCCTCCTTTTTTGTTGCTCTTACAGCAAATACTGTTTCAGTTTCCAAACAGCCATCAACTCTCTCACACACTGACAGGACGCTAGCCAGATGAATACCGATGGATGCTGGTAGGCAGAGGCAGATTTTTTTTTCTTATTTTCCTCCCCAAAAAGTAAGGTGCGTCTTATACTCTGGAATGTCTTATACTCTGAAAAATACGGTAAATCAAATTCTCTAACTTACTGGAGATTTGCTTCAGATTTCTTTTCTCTGAGCATTGTCATGGTTGCAGCTCTTCTGCCTCTCCCTCAAGATTATTCCTTCTTCTCATTGTGAGGAAAAGGAGGAAGGGGCTTTTCTGAAGTCTTTCTAAAGACGTTTCCCACCAAGAAGAATATAGGAAAATGGAGACTTAAGCTTTTTCCTACTTGAGGTGCGTTAGGAATAAGAAAAATGAAAACAGGGTACGGGTAGTCCTTGACTTACAAGCACTTGTTTAGTGATCATTCAAAGCTACAACGGCACTGGAAAAAAAAGTGACTTATGATTGTCCCAAAGGTGTTTTTTTTCAAGAGGCAACTGAGCTTTCTTGTTTTTCCTTGAAGACATTTCGCTTTTCATCTAAGAAGCTTCTTCAACTCTTGCAACCTCACTTCCCCTTTGGCCATCAAGTCACGTGACCATGACTTGCGATTTTACTTCCACCTTTTCTAGTAGTTAATTCTATGAATTCCGCTTGCTGCAAGCCAGTTGTGAAGCACATCAGTGGTGAGACAATGATAAATGTAAGCATGGCCGCAAAACTAATTTTTTTTACCCTGTCATCACTTCACACGGTTGTTAAGCGAGTCAGTCATAAAACGAAAACTTCCTGTAATGCTCACAATGCTAGATATGCTAATCTCTCTCTCTTCTCTTTCTCTTTGCTTAATTTACGGCAGGTTTGTGAAGGATACGCTCAAATGAAATCGTATGCTACAAATACCACAGGAATCGCCGGCCCCTCAGACAGAAGGACCATCGATTTGAGATTATACATGTTGTGTTTCCTTCCATTTGTAATCCTCTTGGTTTTCATTCGAGATCTTAAGCATCTGTCTGTGTTCTCATTCCTGGCAAATTTAGCCATGGCTATCAGCTTGATCATTATTTATCATTATGTCCTAGAGGTGAGTAGCAATAGCGCTTAGACTTATATACTGCTTCACAGTGCTTTACAGTTTAGTTTGGTTTACTTTTACTTTACTTTACTTTACTTTACTTTACTTTACTTTACTTTACTTTACTTTACTTTACTTTACTTTACTTTACTTTACTTTACTTTACCTTACCTTACCTTACCTTACCTTACCTTACCTTACCTTACCTCAGGGGTGAAATATAAAATTTGTTATTACTGGTTCTGTGGGCGTGGCTTGGTGGGGGGTTAATGTGACTGGGTGGGCATGGCCAACTTTTTTTTTTTTAACTTTTCAAAGCATTTTTTCTAATGCTTTGAAAAGCCTCTCTGCCGATCAGGCAACTCAGCTGGGATCGTCAGAGACTTTTCAAAACATTTTTTTACCACTTCTTTGGCCAAGAGGTTGCAGAAAAAAAATGCTTTGAAAAGCCTCTGACTATCCCAGCTGAGCCACGTGATCATCAGAGGCTTTTTTAAAAAAACTTTTTAAAGCATTTTTTCGTCGGAAGAGGTTGTAGAAAAAATGCTTTTAGAAGTTAAAAAAAAGCCTCTGATGATTGTGTGGCTCAGCTGGGCATGGGGGGGAGGGGGGCCGCAGGGATTTTTGCTACTGGTTCTCCGAACCACCCGCCGCCATCACTACTGGATCAGGGGATATGGTCCGAACCGGGAGCATTTCACCCCTGTTTTAATTTCGTTGCACCTCGTGCAACGAAATTAAATGCCATCTTCAGTGTGCATTATACATAAAAAATAAAACAAAAACACACGTCCTTCACGTTCTATACCCCTTTATATACCGCTTCACGGTGCTTTACAGGCCTCTCTAAGCGGTTTACAGAGTCAGCCTATTGCCCCCAACAATCTGGGTTCTCATTTTACCGTCCTCAGAAGACTGGAAGGCTGAGTCAACCTTGAGCTGGTCAGGATCGAACTCCTGGAGTGAGTCGGAAGTATTTCTCCCCTGTTTCGTTTTTCAGTGTCACATTTGGTTGTGTTCTGCCCTGATCCTTTCTAATGTGAATTTGGCCCTGTGTTTCTCTACCTTCGCGCAAGCGCCAAGAGTGGTTGAAACTTTCTCACTGGAGAAGAAAACAAGGATAAACAACTCCTGTACAGGTAGTCCTTGACTTACGACCACAGTTGAGGCCAGAATTTATGTTCCTAAGTGAGACGTCGGTTAAGTGAATTACGGTTGTTCAATGAATCACTGCAGTTGTTAAATTCGTAACCCCGTTGTTAAGTGAATCTGGCTTTCCCATTGACTTTGATAGTCAGAAGGTTAAAAAAGGGGAATCACATGACCCTGGGACACTGCACCGGTTACAAATGTGAGTCTTCTCCCAAGCGTTTTGAGTTTTGATCATATGACCATGGGGATATTGCAGTGGTCGTAGGTGTGAAAAGCGGTCATAAGTCACTTTGATCAGTGCTGTTGTAACTTCGAACAGTCGCTAAAGGAACTGTTGTAAGTCGAGGACTACCTGTATGGAATTTTTAAAGGAAACTGATTTGAGTCTTTCTGATTGAGTGGCCGCAAGAGCAGAATTTCCCCCCCAAAGAAAACAACTTGCCTCTGACCTTGAAATCATGAGGAATTGAGATAGGCTTGAGGCCTTAAGATCATATCTCATTCTACCCACTGATGATTGCGTAGAATATCACTTTGCTTTTGACAATTGTAAAAAATGAGATATGTTACTAATATCAATCAATCAATCGATCAATCGATTAGAATAGAGCTGGAAGGGACCTTGGAGGTCTTCTAGTCCAACCCCCTGCTCAGACAGGAGACTCTATCACTTCAGACTGTCCAGTCTCTTCTTAAAACCTCCAGTGATGAAGCACCCACAACTTCTGGAGGAAAACCATTCCACTGATCGATTGTCCTCACTGTCAGGAAGTTTATAATCATCTCCTTTTAATGACAACGTAATCCCTTGCGGGGTGGAGTCTGGGCACCTGAACAGAGCTGAGTGTTTTCTGGCCGAATGCCCTTCCTGTCACCGATGCGGAGTTATATTCAGCAGATATATTCTCAACGTGCCCAGAGAGAGAAATATCTGCCTCCACCTAGGATCGAACTCACAGCCTCCTGATTGTGAGGCGAGGGCTCCACCTCTCGGCCACCGCACCACTCATCAGGAAGTTTATAATGAATGAAGAATATCCTTCATTGGATATGATTTTGGTCATGTCGGTAGGCATTAGGTGGCCTAACTTGGCTTCTTTGGGAAAAAAAAACACCTGCTGCTCTTGAAACTGTTGTAAAATTTAGTTTAGCTACAGATCTCCATGCTTTGATTTGTCTCCCCAGGGGTTATCTGAACCTCGAAAACTGATCCTGGTGACTGGTTGGAGCAGGTACCCCCTTTTCTTTGGCACAGCTATTTTTGCATTTGAAGGAATAGGAGTGGTGAGTATTTACGTTGGGGTTAAGAACTTGCCGAAGTCCTCTCAAAGTCAAACATGTTTTTCTTTTCCCTTTATTGCTCTACTCTGCAATAAAAGTACAGTGTTTTCCTAAAAATAAGACTGAGTCTTATATTAATTGTTGCTCCAAAAGACACATTAGGGCTTATTTTCTGGTTAGGTCTTATTTTGGGGGGAATACGGTACTAAATGCACCCGTCTGGTTGACAATCTTAACTAGGGCTTATTTTGGGGGTAGGGCTTAAATTACGAGCATCCTGAAAAATCATGCTAGGACTTATTTTCCGGTTGGGTTTTATTTTCGGGGAAACATGGTACATGCTATAAACATGTGATTCCCACTTTTAGGGGTATCCTGAGGAAAGTGATTGGGAAGCCATGTCTCTATGTCATGCGTGAAGGGTGGAAAAAAGATGAAGTGGGTGTGTTGTGCACAAAGGTTGTGTGTGAGAGAGAGAGACAACAGAAGAAGGGGCATTAATGTCACTCCTTGCACTCTCCAGGGACATTCATGAGAAATGATGAAAAAAAAGTTTGAGATGGTAGCCGCAGCAATAAGATTAAAGCTCTACTTTTTTTTTTGACATGTTTTGTGAGAATGAGTGGATAGAAATCTCTGCAACTTGCAGCCATGAATCAAAATAATCACGAACTGTCTTAAGCAGTAGATGATGATCCAATCATTGCAAAAATTGCCGCTATTTATATGTTAGAAGTTTCATGGTTAGCTTGATTGCGTTTATTTTTAATTTCATGACTGTAAATTGAGTTTGTTTGAGCAACAGTAAATATTTGCGGAAAGCAAATTGATGAAATAAAGAGAAGTTGTGTTTTTGCGTATAAATCATAGGCAACACTTTTTTCTTCGTCTTTAGCTTGGGACATACAGCCCGGCTTGTGCAGCAGTGACTGCAAATTTTGCTTCAGGAACACAGGGACTTGTGGAAGGGAAAGTCGGATTGGTAAACTTTGACTTTGTCTATGGAGATTCTCAGTCATCCAGGTCATGGTTGTCCCAAAGGTGCTTTTTTTTCAAGAGGCAACTGGACTTTCTGGTTTTTCTTTGAAGACGTTTCACTTCTCATCCAAGAAGCCTCTTAACCTCTGACTGGATAGTGGGGAACGGAAGGATTTATACTCCTTGCAGACAGCTGATCATTTGCATCCTTTTAGGGAGTTGTTGAGGCCACCTGCAGGTTTATCTGCATCTTCAGAGTCACCTGAGCCTTCTTGGAACTATTAAAAGAACAGTGTTGTAGACTGAAGATAGTCAGTCCTTTCTCTCCTACAACACAGTCCTTTCAACAGTTCCAAGAAGGTTCCACATCCATTTGCATTACTCAGGTGATCCTGACGACACAGATGAATCTCCAGGTGGCCTCAACAACTCTCTAAAATAATGCAAACGACCAGCTATCTGCAAGGAGTATAAATCCTTCCGTTCCCCACCATCCAGTCAGAGCGGGACAAACTTCTTGGAGGAGAAACGAAACGTCTTCAAAGTAAAACCAGAAAGTCAGTTGCCTCTTGAAAAAAGCACCAGAGAGACATTGACTTGGTCCTTACTCAAAGAGGGCGATTTTCAGCTTTGTGGCCTTTTAGGTTGACTTTACAACATTTTTTTTTCCCTTTCCTATTTGGGCCACATTCCTATTGTTTCTTGAACAAGTGGGTGGCGTTTTAATGGAGGGAGGCTATTTCATTAATTTAATTTAATAATTTAATAATTTAATATTTAAATTTATATACCGCCCTTCTCCCGAAGGACTCAGGGCGGTGAACAGCCAGAATTAAAAAACATCAAATACAAAATTTAAAAACAATTAAAAAAATATATTAAACAATTTGGCTTGACAGTTAAAATCCCCCATTTAAAAGTTCAAATTAAAATTACATTCATAGGTGAACTTTGGCCTACAAAATGGACGAAGACAACTAACACATGCCATAAACAGTTGTCCTTTGTGTCCCTATGTGTATATATTTTTAAAACTCTTAAGACACCTCCTGGAGTAACGTTATGAGATCTGATGGCACAGTGGTTTTAAACTGCAGTATTGCAGGCAAACTCTGCCCACAGCCTGGAGTTCGATCCCATCAAAGTTAACTCAGCCTTCCATCGTACAGCATAGAAAGTGGGGAAGTTTATTTATACAGGATTGATAATCCAGCAAGCACTTTCTCTGCAGCTCCTCTTTGTTTTCCTCTGGCATCTCCCTCAAGGTTCTTCTCAAATCCCATCAAACCTGTATTTTCTTCAGAACTCCTTTAGGCTTAGCAAGTACTGAGTCTGCGGGAAATTATGGAATGGCGGTTTTATTCACAGAGGCTGGTGTTTCTCCTTCAGCACAAATTCATTGGGAGCCATTGACAATTGAAGAGCTGATGCTTACGTGAGATTGTTCTCGCGTTTGAAGAGGTTCAGAATTGTTCAGCTGGTGCAATGACATGCGGGAATTGGCTGTAACGGTGCAATTTCACACTGCGGCTCTCCAAAAATGAATATAATTTAATACGTTTGGTTCTTAAATCTAAAGCGTTTGCTTATTTGGCGGGTTTTCCTCCTAGAGTTTGGACCCCGTGTAGAGAAAGGTTGTATTATGGGTGTAATTTTTTCCAACATGTGCAGCTGCTGAGTGGGGAAAAAAAGCTGATTTTAATTATTCGGGAAACTTCTAGGACGAAACTATTCAGACGTGAAACTCCTCTTTGAGCATTTCAGTAGCGAGGCAGGCGGCATATAAATTTAATCAGTCAATAAATTAAAATGTCTTGTCCTCGTCTTACATACCTGCATCCTCTCTTTTTCAGGTGCTCCCCATCCAGAATAGGATGAAAGAAGTTGACCGCTTCCCAGTGGCGCTCAACGTTGGCATGGGAATTGTGATGGCCTTGTATATTTCATTAGCCACCCTGGGATACGTACGCTTCGGGGACGAAATCAAAGCCAGCATTACTCTCAACCTGCCACAAGATCAATGGTCAGTCGAAGCATGTTAAGACTTGATTCTTTTAGCATCCTTGTAATTACAGAGTATTTTCCATAATCGGTGTGAGTATTCCCAGTAACATCTATCCAGCCCACTAGAGCGGGGAGGCTGGATATGTTACGGGTCTCCTCCATGAAGGAGGTCCATGGGGTGGGACCAAGAAGAAAGGCCTTCTCTCCCCATGGAACATAATTCCTGGGGAGATAGGATTAGCCTCCACTGTGAGATTATTTCGAAAGGACTGAAGACTTGGCTTTGTCAGCAAGGCTGGTGACCCCAGGGTGATATGGAGGACTTCAAGTTGTTTGTCTGATTGTTGCCACCAGGGGTGTGGGGGGGGGAGGGTTATTGGGTGTTGTATTTGAGGTTTCATTTCTATAAGCCACCTGGAGTCACTGTGAGTTAGCTGGGAGCCCTTATACATTATGGCAAGTTATAGTAGGGTAGGGTAGAGTGGGGTGGGATAAGGTAGGATAAGGTAAGGTAAGATAAGGTAAGGTAAAGTAAGGCACGATAAGATAAGATGAGATGAGATGATGTGAGAAGAGAAGAGAAGATGGGAGGGGAGAGGGAAGACAAGAGGAGAGAAGAGGAAGAGGAGGGGAGGGGAGGGGAGGAGAAGAGAAGAGAAGAGGAAGAGAGGAGGGGAGGAGGAGAGGAGAGGAAGGAAGGGGAGAGAGGAGGGGAGGAGGAGAGGAGAGAAAGGAAGGGGAGAGAGGAGAGGAGAGGAGAGGAGAGAAGAGAATTCCAAGCCACAATGTGTTTGGCATAAACCCAGAACAAGACACATTTTTTGGCTTTGTGTACAGGTAGTCCTTGGCTTACAACAGTTCACTTAGTGACCATTCAAATTTACAGCGACACTGAAAAAAGTGTGACAATTTTTCACGGTTACAACCTTTGTAGCATGGTCCCCATGGTCATGTGATCAAACGTCAGATGCTTGGCAACTGGTTCATATTTATGACCATTGCTGTGTCGTAGGGTCCTTACTTATGACCGTTGCTGTGTCCTAGGGTCATATGCTGTGTCCCAGGGTTCTTACTTACGACTGTTGTTGTGTCCCGGTGTCAAAAAGTGACTTATGGCCATTTTTCACACTTACGATTGTTGCAGCATCACCAGGGTTACATGATCCAAAATCAGATGCTTGGCAACTGTTTCAAATTTATGACGGTTGCAGTGTCCCGGGGTCATGTGATCTCCTTGTGCGGCCTTCCGACAAGCAAAGTTAGTGGGGAAGCCAGATTCACTTCACAACTGTGCCACTAACTTAATGTCAACTCGCAAAGCATCCCTGGCCAGCTCTCAAGTTGTCATAGACAAGGGGGATGGAAAAACGGCAAAGCAGCACGGCAGACAAAAACAAAAGCGCATTCCAGACATTTCTCTCTCAAGGCTCTCTCCCAGGGTTACCCATAGTAGCCAGAGGGGAGTGATCTCTACAACCCGGGAAATTGCTCCATTGGCGAATGTGACTGACTTGAGGCTCATGATTTAATTAGAGCGTCCGTTGGAATCCTGACACTTAACAAGTGCAGTGATTCAGTTAACAGCTCTGGCAAGAAAGATCGTAAAATGGGGCAAAACTCACTTAACAAATTTCTCACTTTCCATAGTCGAGGACTATGGTGAACTGAAGGAGAAAATTATTTGACAGTTCACAAAATACGATTTGCAGCAGTTCCTTTTCTTCATAGCAGACTGTCTTCGTAATTCATAGGTTTTGTTCAATTATTTCACAGGGTGTACCAAATGGTCAAGATTCTTTATTCCTTTGGGATTTTTGTGACCTATTCGATTCAGTTCTACGTTCCAGCGGAGATCATCGTTCCTATTGTAGCAACCAGAGTGCAGCAGAAGCTGAAGTTGATCTCTGAAATGGTTGTGCGAATGCTTCTGGTCTGCTCAACCTGTAAGTACAAAGAGTTAATATGGGGTGGTTGTTTTTTCCAGGTGTGATGTGCAAAAAGAAAAAAAATCTACCCTATTATCTGGCGTATAAGACTACTTTTTAACACAGGAAAATCCTCTCAAAAGTCGGGGGTCGTCTTATACGCTGGGTATAAGCCTACCGATGCTCCGACTTCCCCAGCTGACCCCCAGTGATGGCGAGCCCCAGCTGTCTGGGGAAGTCGGAGCAGCGGTAATATCCACCTGGATGCCTGGGACGGTGGGGGAAGCTCCGCGCAGCAACCAGCTGGGTCCAGCATTCAGTGGCATGCAGCCTTGACAAGATCGGCACAGCTTCCTGAATCTGAGTTACCAGCGCTGACCGATGACGCTACGGGAGCGCCGACAACATTGAGGGGTAGTCTTATACAGCAAGTATAGGCCAAACCCTATATTTTAATAGGAAAAGTAGGGGGTCGTCTTATACGCCGGAAAATACGGTACTAATTTTAGAGCTCAAGTCTTTTCCCTTTCTCTGTATGTGTGAATACACCTAACAAATCAGCCATGTGAACTCAGGCTTCTTGAGGAAGATTCATTAAAGTTTGTCCCAAAGATGCTTTTTTTCCCCAAGGGGCAACTGGATTTTCTGGTTTTTCTTTGAATATGTTTCACTTCTCATCCAAGAAGCTTCTTCAGCTCTCACTTGATGGTGGGGAATGGAGGGATTTATACTGCTTGTAGACAGCTGGTCATTTGCATTCTTTTAGGGAGTCGTTGAGGCCACCCGGAGGTTTATCTGTGTCCCCAGGGTCACCTGAGCCTTCTTGGAACTATTGAAAGGACTGTGTTATACACTGAAGATAAGACCTTTCTGTCCTACAACACAGTCCTTTCAACAGTTCCAAGAAGGCTCCACATCCATTTGCATTACTCAGGTGACTCTAAACCTCCAGGTGGCCTCAACAATCCTCTAAAAGAATGAAAATTCAATTCAATTCTATTCTATTCTATTCTATTCTATTCTATTCTATTCTATTCTATTCTATTCTATTCTATTCTATTCTATCCTATCCTATCCTATCCTATCCTATCCTATTCCATTCCATTCCATCCTATTCCATCCTATTCCATCCTATTCCATTCCATTCCATTCCATTCCATTCCATTCCATTCCATTCCATTCCATTCCATTCCATTCTATTCTATTCTATTCTATTCTATTCTATCCTATTCTATCCTATTCCATTCCATTCCATTCCATTCCATTCCATCCCATCCCATCCCATCCCATCCCATCCCATCCCATCCCATCCCATCCCATCCCATCCCATCCCATCCCATCCCATCCTATTCTATTCTATTCTATTCTATTCTATTCTATTCTATTCTATTCTATTCTATTCCCCTACCCCTATTCCATTCCATTAAGTGTGTTTATAACTTCTGAAACTACCCCAAATTGTTCCAGAGTTGGACAGTGTAGGAATTCTATCCATAAGCAACATCAACATGCAAGTAAATGCACATGCATTCACGTGTCCCTTTCCCTTGCTTTCATTTTCACATTCTGAAGCATAGTCTGCATATCACAATCCGCATTCAAAAGGGGCGAAGCTGCGAAAGGAAGATGCAACAGTACTCTTCTCTTGTTGTGGATATTGCTGAGACACAATCTGTTATATGAAGACAGTAAACAATTTGTTAACTTGGGTTTAGAGCAGGGGTGAAATCCAGCAGGTTCTGACAGGTTCTGGAGAACTGGTAGCGGAAATTTTGAGCAGTTCGGAGAACCGGTAGCAGAAATTTTGAATAGTTCAGAGAACCGGCAAACGCCCCAGGAGTGGGGTGGGAATGGACATTTTGCGATATCCTTCTCCCAGGAGTGGGGAGGGAATGGAGATTTTGCAGTATTCTTCCCCTGCCACGCCTAGCAAGCCACGCCCAGCAAGCCACACCACACCCAGCAAGCCACACCCACAGAACTGGTAATAAAAAAAAATT
This sequence comes from Ptyas mucosa, assembly GCA_012654045.1. Taxonomy (NCBI): domain Eukaryota; kingdom Metazoa; phylum Chordata; class Lepidosauria; order Squamata; family Colubridae; genus Ptyas; species Ptyas mucosa. The sequence goes on from WNWU01000031.1 coordinate 6,219,218, forward strand.
GGATTTCACCACTTGTTTAGAGATTAACCGGTTAACAAGGAGTCCTCGTGGACAATCACTTAAACAGGAGTCAGCAGTGTGCTGCAGCTGCCAAAAAAGCCAATGCAGGCCCAGGCTGCATTAACAGAGATATGGAATCAAGATCACACGAAGTGTTAATATCATTATATAATGCCTTGGTAAGACCCCACACTTGGAATATTGCATCCAGTTTTGGTCATTACGATATAAAAAAAGATCTTGAGACTCTAGAAAGAGTGGAGAGAAGAGCAACAAAGATGATTAGGGGAGGCTAAAATTTATGAAGAATGGTTGCAATTGGGTATGTCTAATTTAATGAAAAGAAGGACTGGGGTGACATGATAGCAGTGTTCCAATATCTCAGGGGCTGCCACAAAGAAGAGGGAGTCAATCTATTCTCCAAAGCACCTGAGGGCAGGAGAAGAAGCAATGGGTGGAAACTAATCAAGGAGAGAAGCAACCTAGAACTAAGGTGAAATTCCCTGACAGTTAGAATAATTAATCAGTGGAACAACTTGCCTCCAGAAGTTGTGAATGCTCCAACACTGGAGGTTTTTAAGAAGAGAATGGACACTCTTGTCTGAAATGGCATAGGCTTTCCTGTTTGAGCAGGGGGTTGGACTAGAGGACCTCCAAGGGGTCCCTTCCAACTCTGTTATTCTGTTCTGTTAAGTCTGCTCATCTGGCTATTCACTAAGTATGATGATTCTCCTTTCATTGCTGAAACTAAAAACCACAATGGCTGTAGAACAGAAGCAAAAATAGGGAAGAAATCTTTATGATTAGTTTGCAGACTACTGAAGACGAAGAGATCACTATGAATCTCAGTTTGAAGAAGACGTTTCTTACGCGTCCTTGGATTAAGTATCATTTAATTGTTTGTTTTTTGGATCTACTTTTAAACCCACTTCAGTTTCTCTCTTTCTCATTTTAGTCGTTCTTGCTGGGGGAAGACGCAGAAAATTTTAATATACCGGTAATTGCATACTTTTTTTTCTGCTGGGTAAATTTGCTTGGCAATTTCAAATTCCAGACTTCCTCTTGTTTTCTTTTCTATTATCGTTCCTATTATTTCTTTGGTGGGCATTGTAAAAAGTTTCTCTTTCCCCTTTTGGGTTTGTCACTTGTAATCTGTGTAAATATTTTCAACGTTTTAACTGTTCAGGAAGCATCGTATCGCTGTCTCTGCAACGCCTTCTCAGATAATTCTTCCTTGTGTCTTCTTTTAATTATATATTGCTGCCAGAGGAAATTAAACCTTGTCTTGATTTTTGTTGCTTAGATGCTTGCATAGAAAAACCTTAGCTGAACCATGGGAAATGTTTCCGCGAGAAAGTTAGCTGAACTTCATAGGCACTGAATTTTAGGCAACATGAAGTCAGCCTGCAAAACCCTTCTTGGTCCATCTCCTTTGATAAATCATACGGTTGATTCCACTTGTGGCTTGGGGGAAACTAGATGTTGACAAAAGAATTATACAGGCATGAAGTTTGTTTCAGATATATCAGCTTTTACTTGAAACGACTTTTGAACTCTTCATTATCTATAGCAGGGGTGTGCAACCTTGGCAACTTTAAGACTTGTGGACTCCCAACGCCCAGAATTTCCCAGGCAACCATGCTGACTAGGGGATTCTGAGAGCTGAAGTCCACAAGTCTTAAGAATTGCCAAAGTTGGACACCCACCCATGATCTATTGCATGAAATCTGCAACCTTTCTATAACAATCACACAACTATGTCCATCCATTGCTGCAAAACTTTAAAATGGCTTATTTGGCTTTGCCTGACTAAGTTAGGTTAATTCAGGAGTCAGCAACCTGCAGCTCCGGAGCCACATGCGGCTCCTTGGGCCCTCCGCTGTGGCTCCCTGTCGGGCGCTCCCACCACTGGCTGCCCCCGCCCCTCGCCCTTCCCTACCAGTCACTCCTCGCCTGACCTGAGAAGATAAGGGTGATGGCGGGGGATGGAGAAGCAGCCATCTCTGTGTAGATGGATACAGAGAGAGGGGGAGAGAGGGGGGGAGGGAGGAGGGAGGGGAGAGAGAGATATGTCAAAAGGGTTTTGTGGTTCCCAGTGTTTTTTAACAACTGCCCTAATGACCGGCGGGGTAGGCGTGGCTGGGGTGTGTGTCATGTGACTGGTGGAAGTGAGTGACATTGAGTTGGCCATGCCCACCCAGGTTTTGTGGCTCCCAGTGTTTTCTTTTCTGTGGGAAATGGGTCCAAATGGCTCTTTGAGTGCTTAAGGTTGCATACCCCTGGGTTAACTCAATTATCGTAGCTTGTAGATTCTGGTTTAGCACGATATGAAACCCTGCTTTGGGCTTATTCAACGAAACCATAGTTAAACCATGTCTTGGTACAATACATGAGCCAAATCAGTAAGTCAGTGGCTTTAAATGAGATCTTTATTATTACCCCAAGGTAGTCACTGCCTGCCTAATGGTCAGGGGTGGTATTCCCTTACTTTCCCTACCGGTTGGCAAATGTGAATGCGTGTGCCTTCCGCGCATGCACCAGGCCTCAAAAACATGCCTAAATAGGACGGCATAGAGCCTTGGCGGGTGGGCGGGCCCAGCCGTGATTTCCACTACTGGTTCAGTCTGAACCAGTCCGAACCGGCTGAATACCACCTCTGCTAATGGTGCTCTTCAAAGTTACCTGCATTACTGGTGCTGGAATCTACATTGATTAAATTAGATTGTGATTAGCTGGAACTCCTATTGGCAGTAATAAGGAAAGGTGCCCAAGAGATCACCAGGTTGTGCTCTATCTATAGAAATAGGTTTTGTTAAATCCCAAACGATATCTAGCTGAATGGGATTAAGATATCTCCGAATTAGGAGATGGCTATTGAAGAGCAATGAGATTTATTCAATTTTCTTATTAAATGGATGGTCATTTGGCTGTATTCCCCCTCTCCACCCTCAGTACAGCTTTGCTTGGAAGCCTATCAAGAAATTGATTAGTGCCACATCCGCAAACTGTTCTTGTAAAAAGCTTCCTGTGGGTTGATATTTCTCTCTACTCTTACCCCCTCCCTCTGTTGCCCCTTTAGCTTTAATTTATAACCTCTCTAGCCATTGATATATTTATCGCTGGATTGTCCAAAAGGACTGATTGACGGCAAGGTCCATTATCAGCAACATCAACTGTTATTTGTGTCAAATGCTTTTTAACAACTGGAGAGGTACTCAGTGTCATTAACCTGGTGTAAGGTTAATGTTGCTCTTGAGAAAATAACAGTTGAAGAACAGAGCTACCAATTCAATTCTCCGGGAAAAAAAAATAGATATATCGGAGAGGGAAGATTAAACCATTTCTCCTTGTCAGTTTGGGACTTCAGCAAAACTGAAATGGTATGTAGTTATATAGTTTAGAAAGAGGAGACGTTACAGCAAGTCCTTTCAACTGAAAAAATAAACAATATGAGTCATAAAGAATAAAGTGACAAGTATGGGTGTATTGGAGTGTTATATTTAACTCTCCAAATATTTCTCTCTCTCTCTCTCTCTCTCTCCCCCCTTTCTCTCCCTCCCTCTCTCTCTTTTAAAGAATGTTTGATGTAGAACACCACAGCTGTATGTAAACAAATTGGCTGAAAATAATCAAGCTCATTTCGTGCTGTTTATATAGAAGGAATTTCTTTGCCAAGGAAAGAAGGTTTTTTTCATACCATGTATAACTTATTCCTATGGTGTCAGGAAGGGCAACTGTCCAATAAATGTTCAGCTCCATCCAGTCGCCTCAACTTTACCCCGAAATACGGGATTACAAGGTTGTAAAAAAAAAAAGGAGCATAATTTATTCATACGTTCCTTCCATTGACTGGAGAACTACCCTGTTTCCCCCAAAATAAGACACCCCCTGATAATAAGCCCAATCGGGCTTTTAAGTGCATGGCAATAAGGTCAAGCGCTTATTTCAGGGTTCAAAAAAATACAAGACAGGGTCTTATTTTCGGGGAAACACGGTAGTTATGGTACAAATATATTAAACCAAGGTTGCCTTTCTCTTTTTGATATTTTAACAGTAGAATACTCCTTCCAAGTGAGGCTCAGATCTGGCATGACCATCTGAAGAAGATCTTTGATTCTGTCTTAGAGATTCAGATTCTTAGGAGTCTAAGTCTATAGGTCTACCAACTTTCCAATTCCAATTCCTACACACCCACACTGTAGATTGTTGGCAAGGGAGATGAGTGTATGCAAGAAATACCACCCAAGAACACACTTCTGCAAGGCTCTTAACTGAAGTCCTTTAAAAATTCATTAGTTGTGCAAGTTTTGAGATCTTTTGTAAAACATCTTTCTTGCTGTACCCTTGACTAATAGCCACAACATCAATGGATGGAGAATGACTGGATCTGGATAACGACAATAAAAAGATGAGTAAGGCTGAATCCTAATTTGGGATGGCCAAAGAGAGGAGGAAGGATTGCAGAATGCTAGAAGAAAGAGTGATGAGAAGATATGAAACTCGAAAGAGAAGTGTTGTGGCCCACCGAGGGGGTTAGGGAGGAAGTTGGGCCAGTCCTGGGGGCTGGGGAAAGCTCGGACGAGGGCTCTGCATTAGAAGCAGAGAGAGAGCTAGACAGCAGCGAGGAAGAGGAACAGCTGGAGCCTGTTCCCAGTGTGCGCATGCGCAGGGCTGCCAGAAGACAAGAACAACTAAGAAAGCAAGGTTGACCTGGGAGTAAAGCCACACCTTGGAGGTGATTGGCTCCTCCCACAGGAAACAAAAGAGTGAACGGGGAATGAGCTTTTGCAGTTTGTTCAGTCGGTCAGTTCAAGAGTAGAAAGTTATGTTTGTAACTATAACAGACTCTGTGCCAAGTCTTGTCTTGCCCGCGTTTGGAAACTAGTTATCTGGCAGCTTTCCAGCCGAGATAAGGTTTGTGTTGATACATATTCCTTTGAAAGATTGTTTGCCAAGCCTTGCTGACTGTGAATGAAAGGAATTCACAGTTGTGTAAATAAAAGGGGTTTTGTCGGGACCAAGACTCTGCTTCATGCTTTTTAAGGAAGCCTAGGTCAGAACAAGAAGGAAAAAGGATGAGAATATGATGGCAAGTCTGGATTGCTCCAGATTCTTTAAAGAACAGCAGAACATTCAGATATTTTAGCGCTTTTTTTAAAAGCTTCTTCATGGAACAGAATCTGCAAAGTCTAAACACCAGATTTATCATGGAAGATCTAGACACATAACTTTAACATCAGAATTTTCGTAAACACAGTGGCAAACAAAGTAGCATATTTTAGACCAGGGGTGTCAAACTCAAGGTCCAGGGGCCAGATCTGGCCCACAGTGCCTCTGCCAGCAAAAACGGAGGTTGGGAGGGCCACGGACAGCCCTCCCAAGCTCCGTTTTTGCTGGCAGAGGGTTGCAGGAGGCCGTCGCAGTTGAAAACGGAGCTGGGGAGCCCATTTTCGGTAAGAAGAGAGCTCACATCCACCCTGGCCATGCCCACCCTGGCCCTTCAAGGTCAAACACAACCCTGATGTGGCCCTCAATGAAATCGAGTTTGACACCCCTGTTTTAGGTTAATATTTTAATCTATTTCCTAAACAAAGCAACTTTCATCAAATTTACGGGACCGCCTACTACCACCAATAGCCTCCCACCGACCGGTACGTTCCCATAGAGAGGGGCTCCTCCGGGTGCCGTCGGCCAAACAATGTCGGCTGGCGGCCCCCAGGGGGAGAGCCTTCTCTGTGGGGGCACCCACTATCTGGAACGAGCTCCCCCCAGAGTTACGGAGGATCCCGGATCTTCGTGCCTTCCGCCGTGAGTTAAAAACTTTCCTGTTCCACCAGGCGGGCCTGGCCTAATTCTTCCCTTTTCCCCTTCTTTTGTAAAATAATTTAGAAATTTTAAATTGTAATATTTTAAATTTGGGGTTTTAATATTGTAAATTGGGATTTTAAATATTGGGGCCAATGTTTAATTCGGTTTTATTTGGCTTTTAAATTTTGTATATATGTTTTTTATTTATGGCTGTTCACCGCCCTGAGTCCCCTCGGGGAGAAGGGCGGTATATAAATTTAATAAATAAATAAATTATTTGTTAAGCTTGGACTATAGCTCCCAGATTTCCCAGCACATGGGGGGGTAAGAATTTTAGGAAATATAGTTCCATCATGGTTGGAGAGCTACCATGATAGACATGGCAATAGTTATTTGCATCGACAGAAGGAAGATCTCCCAGCCCTAACATTATAGGAACAAAAGGCATTCCATTTAAAGAGAATTTCTCAGTAGTGTGGATTATTGTTTTGTTATTCTTTTTAGATAAGTGGGTCTGGATACATTTTTGGTCATTTTTAGTCATTACATTTCAGGAACTTATAAATCACCTAAGAAATAATTCCCTATTTCCATAATCAGCATACATTTCATATAATATATATATTAATTCAATATAGTTAATGACTAATCTATCTTAATTGTAAATGCTTGAGGATAATGGAAGGAAGTCTATTATAGTCACAAACTGATGTTTAATGATTCCACCCACCACATCCACTTAAGTTACATTGAAATAAATGCTTCCTTCTCGGGTGCTACAGCTTTCCATATATATATTCATTAACTACATTTTTGCCATGCAATACAAACATATTTCAGACTCGGGGTTTAGGTGCTTCAGCTGCATTCAGTAGACTGGAGTTACCTTTAATTGCGAGGCATTGAAGCTTTTGTTGTGTTGGCCTATTGATTAACATTTTGTCTCATTTTTGATGGGCATAGTAGATCCCCAAGAGTAAGTATCCCCTGACTTAAATGAAATTGAATGAATTGAAAAAGGACCGTGATCAAATTGAATAATTTAGAATTTTTAATGACTATGCATAATTCTAGGGTGGGGGCGGTGTGTTGACTCAGCGGTTAAGATGCTGGGCTTATCGGCTGGAAACCTGGCAGCCCTTGTTTGAGACCTGAGCTCTACTCAATGGGGTGAGCTCCTGTCCTCGTCCCAGCTCCTGCCAACCTAGTAGTTTGAAAGCATGCAAATGCGAGTAGATAAATAGGTACCACTTCGGTGGGAAGGTAACAGCGTTCCTGGTCACATGACCACGGAAATTTCTTTGGATAACGCTGGCTCAGTGACCTTGAAACAGAGATGAGCACCACCCCCAAGAGTCGATAACAACTAGCGAAATAACATCTGGAGAACCTCCTTTACCTTTTATATAGATAATTCTACGTCTCACCCAGCATTTAATGTTTTGGGGTTTCAATTGCATCAAAACTCACTTTCCCCCCTATTCCTGTTTCATTAAATTATATTCACAGAAGGTGTAGGACTGTACATCCTAAATCTTTCCATGCAATTTCTATGAATGCCAATCCACTTCCCACCTTCCATGTTGAAGGGGAAAAAATTGATTTCTTTATTTCATGGACTCTTTTTTTGTGTACTGATAGTCCTCAACTTACAACAGTTGATTTAGTGGCCATTCAAAGTTACAACGGCACTGAAAAAAGTGACCTGTGACCGTTTTTCACACTTACGACCGTTGCAACATCCCCATGGTCATGTGATCAAAAATTCAGATGCTTGGCAACTGACTCATATTTATGACCGTTGCTCCACCCACCATCCCGACGTCATCAAGGGGCTTTTGCGCATGCACGCTCCCGTTGTGAACCGGTAGTAAAGGTAAGTAGAACCCACCCTAGCTTCAGACGCTCACTAAACGAACTGTTGTAAGTTAAGGACTACCTGTAATGCCTTGACTCCTTTTCTTATTAGGATTACTTCTAGAACTTTTCAAGTTGTTCAACTTTTAAAGCAATGGAACTACAACTTCCAGCTCAGCAAGATGAAGAGGCCCAGGAAGATTGAATGAAACATTTTTGCCTTTGGACGCTTTGCTTATTCCTCTGCTATTTAAGATTTAGCCTGGTCCCACTTTCCTTTGTAGAGATTAATTTCGTTTTAGCTATTGAAGGGAGAGGCGTGTCCACCTCTAAAAACCAAATTGGCTTTTCTTTTTCAGATCTTCAAACATCTCCAGCCTGGGATGTCAAAACTCATTCAGAGATGTCTATTTCGCTTCGAATTTCTTCCTTCTTACAAATTTGTATTAGTTTATCAAAATACAAAAATACAAAGCAAAATGAGAATCATAGGAAAACAGGGAAGGAGAAGGGGAAGAAGAAAAAGTGTAGAGTCAAATGGAAAAGGAAAAAGAAAGAATAACAGAATAGCAGAGTTGGAAGGGACCTTGGAGGTCTTCTAGTCCAAACCCCTACTCAAGTAGGATACCCTATGCCCATGATGGCGAACCTATGGCACATGTGCCACAGATGGCACGCGGAGCCATATCGGTGGGCATGCGAGTTCAGCTCCACGCACTGATTTTCAGGCCTTCTGGGTCCACCAGTCGGCAAATGGGCCATTTCCACCCTCCGGACGGCCTGCAGGGGGGTGGGAAAGGCCATTTTCGCCCTCCCTAGGCTCCTAGAAAGGCTCTGGAGCCTGGGGAAGAGTGAAAAATGGGTCTACCAGGCCCACTGTGCCATCACGTGCCAAACACGTGGGAAGCATTGGGGGGGGGGTCACGTGTGCATACGCGGTGGGGTGGGGCGGGGCGCGTTTGACCCCCCTGCGCTCCACCCGCTTTTGGCACGCGATGGCAAAAAGGTTAGCCCTCACTGCCCTATGCTATCCCGGCATCAACTTCTGACTCTTTTTGGTGCAGTAGAATAAGCCAAAAATGTACAACCTCATTTTTTTTTACTTTTACATAATAATATATACTACCTGTTTCTATAAGAACAAACCTGTCTAATTAGCAAAACTCAAAATCAAAGTTTCATTTCCCCCCCCACCTCAAGCACCGAGGCCAAAAGAAATAAAATGAAAATTGAACATTATTTAAATTCTATTTAATTTTAAATAGAATTAATTCTTTTCTTTAATCAAGGCAGCCCATTGAACCAGGGGTGGGCTTCAAAAATTTTTTAGCAAGGGGTTCTCTGCCCTGTTGCTGGGTGGGCGTGGCCATGGTGGGCATGACCTAGTCAGCCTCCTGCACCATTGCGGTGTGTGCGTGTGTGTTTGCCCTCCCCAGGTTCCGGAGGCTTTCTTTGAGCCTCCGGGAGGGCAAAAACAGCCTCCCCTGGCTCTGGAAGCCCTTCCCGAACTTCTGGTAGGCCCGTTTTTCACCCTCCTTGAGCCTCCGCACACGCTCTGCACTTACTTGCATCCAAAACGGGCCGCGTGAGGACTCCTGGGAGGGGAGGGGAGCGGCAGGGTGGGCGGGCTGGCCAGGGTTCTCTGAGCTGCACAGAATCTTAGTTAGAGGTTCTCCCGAACCCTGCGAACCCCCAGCAACCCACCCCTGCATTGAACCATCTCTGCTAACTCCACCAACTTTTGCAGCTGTCCGTCCACTGTGGGAATCGCAATATCCTTCCATTTTTGTACATAAGAGTGTTCTTGCTGCTGTCACAAGACACCATGTTCTTTAAGCAATAATGAACTTTCCCTTTTGGATTCTCACTCTCTCTCTCTCTCTCTCTTTTTCCAGGTGCTATAGCGATATCCATCCCCCGTCTGGACATCGTGATCTCATTGGTTGGCGCCGTAAGCAGCAGCACTTTGGCTTTGATCATGCCTCCGTTGATTGAAATCCTCACCTTTTACAAGGAGAAGCTAAACAAATGGGTGATCATCAAAGACGTTTCCATAGCCTCCCTTGGCGTGGTCGGTTTCATAGCTGGCACGTACGTGAGTGTGAAAGAGATTATCTGCCCCACAACTTTGCTTTTTGAGAATGCCACAAGTGGTTCAGCAACTTGCTTCAACACTTCCCACTTGGCCAAAGGTGCCAATTAATGCCAGAAGATGGTGGGCCTCTTGAATTTCATAATAGATGCGTGTTTGCAAACCAAAGAGATTCCAGGTGGACAGGTTTTGAAAGAGAAAATGATTGGAGGACAGATCCCCCCCCCTCCCCACCGAAATCTGCTCCTGTGGAGGATACAACTTATTCAAGTTTTTTCTTCCCTTCCGTTCAAGCATCATGAACTACTACGTATTTCTTTGCAAACGGGACCAGAAATCAAAGAACACTTCTTGGTTGTTTGGACATCTCACATTGAGAGAATAATCCCTGCCAACTTCTTTATTTAAAGTTAAGTCAGTCTTTTGAGAGCCTCCTCGCGTAACTTCAGAGATTAACAAGATTTATGCAAAAATGTGGATATCGTCTCTCTCTCTCTCTGTGTATTGTGTAAATCCTCTTTTATATTTTAAATTTTATGTATCTGGTTGAAACACAAGTAGAAATGCTTTCTGGTGGATTCTGCTGCCCAAGTGGCCAAGGACTTAAACCCGTTCCTTCACCGCCGTTTTTCCGCCGTGAGATTAGACCTCATGTCCTTGAATTAACAGTCTCCATGGTTTATCTTGGAAAAGCAAGATAAACTCATCACATTAGTGTCTATGGAGTTTCTCAGTCATCCAGGTCAAAGTGCCAAAGATGCTTTTTTTCAGAGGCAACTGGACTTTCTTGTTTTTCTTTGAAGACATTTTACTTTTCACCCAAGAAGCTTCTTCAGCTCTGACTGGATGGTGGAGAATAGAAGGATTTATACTCCTTGCAGACAGCTGGTTATTTGCATTCTTATAGAGAGTTGTTGAGGCCACTTAGAGGTTTATCTATGTCCTCAGGGTCACCTGAGTAAGGCAAATTGTGTGAAACTTTCTTGGAACTACTAAAAGAACAGTGTTATAGACTGAAGATAGGCAGTTCTTTCTGTCCAACAACACAGTCCTTTCAACAGTTCCAAGAAGGCTCCACACCCATTGGCACTACTTGGGTGACCCTGAGGACACAGATAAACCTGCAAGTGGCCTCAACAACGCTAAAAAAAATGCAAATGACCAGCTGTCTACAAGCAGTATAAATCCCTCCATTCCCCACCATCAAGTGAGAGCTGAAGAAGCTTCTTGGAGGCGAAGCGAAACGTCTTCAAAGAAAAACCAGAAAGTCCAGTTGCCTCTTGAAAAAGCACCTTTGGTTCATCATATTAGTAATTTCTCTTAAAGTCTGCAAAGAAATATGTCTTTAGATTTAGGTCTTGATCATGCAAATTCTTTACATGATGTAAAGCAGTGGTGTCAAACTTGCAGCCTCATGTTGTCGTAATGTGATGTATTGTGATTTCCCCCTCCTTCGCTAAATCGGGGGTGGGCGTGGCCAGTGCGTGATGCATTTGGCCCACGGGCTGCGAGTTTGACACCCCTGATGTAAAGGAAGAAGGATGATGAAATTTTGGAGATGCAGTACCTTGTTTGGGTCTTGGTAACAGAGTCAAGCCACAATAGTGGATTATCACAGATATTTCCCCCCCCAACACACATAAGAGTAATATTACAGTTTCATAGAAAGCTGTATTTTTCTATTTATTTCTAATTAATATAGAACACTATTTTATACTGTGATGGATTCCAGAAAATAGGAAATTTTCTTCGGCATTTTGCATTTATTTGCATTTTGGAATCTGTATCACCGTATACAAGACTTTTTGTGTTTTCGTTCATCTGTATACAGGTAGTCCTCGACTTACAAGTATTCATTTAGTGACCGTTCAAAGTTACGACGACACTGAAAAAAGTGACTTACGACCATTTTTCACACTTTACGACCCTTGCAGAATCCCCATGGTCATGTGATTTACATTTGACAACTGGTTCATATTTATGACGGTTGCAGTGTCCTGGGTCACGGATCACCATTTGCGACTTTCTGACAAGCGAAGTCAAAGATTCACTCAACATTCACGTTACTAACTTAACAAGGGCAGTGTTTCGCTTAACAAACATGGCAAGAAAAGTTGTAAAATGGGGTAAAACTCACTTAACAAATTTCTCACTTATAGCAACATAAATTTGGGGGCTCAATTGTGGTCGTAAGTCAAAGGCTACCTGTATTCATACGTCTTATAACATTAACATACAAGATATGTCACACAACTTCACCTTTCCTTACCTGGGATTTATATTTCTTTGCTAAGGTCTTTGATTCCTTCTTGAATCTCTTTCACACCTTTGAAAAACCTGGTCAGAGGCAGGGAGAAGGGGAGGAAGGAAGGGATTGCAAAGCAACATAATTCTTTTTCCTAATAATTGTGGAAAGGATTGTTGCCACGTCATCCTTGGCTTTGGTTGCTGAATTTATGCTTTCAAAGTCTCTAGTTTTTCTGGATTGCGAAAAACAACGGGAGGTATGTTCACTCTGCAGTTTTAACAGACTCTGCAGTCCTTAAAGTAAAAAGCCTAACTTTCAACATACGTTTTATTGATATGTCATCCATATTCTTCTTCCCGACTGGCCTGTGTTGTGGCCTGCCAGTAGCCAGCAGAGCTGGCAAAAGAATCGGACAGTGGGGAGGAACGTGGGCCAGTCCTGGAGTCTGGGGAAGGCTTGGATGAGGGCTTGGAGTCAGGCAGAGAGGGGGCCAAGGCCAACTGGTAGTTCTTTGCTGCCTCCGAAGTCTCTGGAGCCTGACATCAGTGAGGCAGAAGAACAGTGTGAGCCTGTTCCCAGTGTGCACATGCGCAGAGCTGCCAGACGACAAGAACAATTAAGAAAACAGGGTCAACTTGGGAGTAAGGCTTGGAGATGATTGGCCCCCAGACATAAAAGAGAAGCGAACGGGACGTGAGCTTTTGCAGGAAGCAATTAGTTCATCTGGTTGGTAAAAGCTCTGGAAAAGCTCTCTTTGACTCTGTGCTAAGTTTGGCCTTGCCCTGCGTGTGGCAATTAGTTCTCTGGCAGCATTCCAAGGGAGATAAGGTGAGTGTTTATAAACACTTCCCTGATAGACTGTTTAAGAAGCTTTTCGGACTGGGAATGACAATAATTCATAGCCATTTGAATTAAAAAGGTTTGCCAGGACTAGGTTTGTGCTGTATACTTTCTAAGGAAGCCTAGGACAGAACAGCCTATGAACTTGAGGTTACTTTTTACTGGGCATCATAATTTTGGAGTACATAAATTTCCCTGCCCGAAACGAGTTAAAAATGTTATAACAGTGTTGCTTATAGTTGAGAGCGTGACCAGCGGCCAGTATTTTCAAGCCTGACTGCTCTAGTCGTGTAAAAATGATGGAGGAGGGTGAGCTCCAATTTTCAAGCCAAGACCTGCTCGGTATCTCTTGACACCTTCTGAATTGGGACTTCTCAACTGTGACAGCTTGAAGAAGCATGGACTTCAATTCCTAGAATTGAAGGGAATTCTGGGAGTTGAAGTCCACTCATCTTCAAGCTTCCAAGGTTGAGAAACATTGCTCCGACTGTACATTTCAGGTTTATGCTGTAAGTAAATAGTTGGTGGGTGTAGAGCCATATTCTTAACCCCAATATCTGACCGAGCAGGTGTATCTTCAAATTTAAGGTACTGCTACAATTGCAACTGCATCGGCTTCCGGCGTAAGCAGTTGTAAAAGAATAATTTAACCTGTTTGTCTTCATTGCAGAGAATGCCAATTCTGCTTTGTCTTCCCCTTTTGGTTTTGCCGGTGCCCTGGGTGCATTTACAAGGTTCAAAATTGCCAAATGCATCCAGAAGGTCCATGCTTTGTCCCTTGAACTGTGCTTGGAATCTTTGCCAATATGCTGAAGGATGACACTCGGTGACACTAATCCAGGGGTGTCAAACTTAAGGCCCGGAGTCCAGATATGGCCCACAGGGTGCTTAGATCTGGCCCGTGGGCCCACCCTGGAAAAGACTGGCCTGCAGTGCCTCTGCCAGCAAAAACGGAGCTCACGAGGACCGTGTGCGGCCCTCCCGAGCTCCGTTTTCACCGGCAGAGGGCTGCAGGAGGCCATCCCAGCCGAAAACAGAGCTTGCGAGGGCCGCGTGCAGCCCCCGAGCTCCATTTTTGCTGGCAGAACAGGAGGCCGTTCCAGCTGAAAACGGAGCTCAGGAGCCCATTTTCACTGGCAGAGTGCTCAGGCCACCACAGGCACCCCCCCACCTGACACTAGTGATGTCATGCTGGCCATACCCACCCCGGCCACGCCCATCCTGGCCCCCTGAGGTCAAAAACAACCCTGATGTGGCCCTCAATGAAATCGAGTTTGACACCCCTACACTAATCTGTAGCCCCCCCCCCCCCAAAATGACAAGGTTAACCAAATACTATGTACATTTGTAAAGTCTCTGATGTGCCTTTTGTGAGAGAAACGGAAAGACTGTATTTCCCAAAATGGATACAGATTTTACACGTCGGTGCCATTGGGGGGGGGGGGGAGGCATTGAATTCCTGTCCTCTGAAGAGCATGTAATTTCATTCAACCCTACTAACGTGTTCAGCTACTCTTATCTGGCCTGCCTAGCAACCATCCATATTTGTTGCTATGCTTCCCCTGGGTATAAAGGCATATCCCCAATTGCTGTCATTGATGGGACTCAAAGCATTATAAAACCAGGTGTTTCCCATGTAGATTTTTTTCCCCGCCAGTCTTTTCCTACCATGTAGGAGCTTGTGACTTCAAGGTGGCTGATCCAGCACATCGTACCAATAGAAGGCCTTCATCTCCGTAGCACTTACTCAAGGAGTTGGAATAGAGTCGTCACACTATGTATTTTTGTGTCTATTATGTAAAAAAATGAAATAAAAATTGAAGCAAATTCAGTAGGACAAAGGCATACCTCTCAGGATATCCGAATCGGAGCAGTTGCACTATAGGAAACCAAGTTCCAAAGAGTGCTTGCCAAAGGTCTTAACAAGAATTTTAAAAAGCACAATAATAACACAACGGTTTTGAAGACGGAAAGCAATACGATGGGAAGCTCAGGTGAAGAAAACGAAAGAGTTTAAAACAATGCCCGTTTAAAGAGGCAAGCGACAGCAAAACGAAAGGAATTCCAGTGGATGTTTTAAGTTTATGGAGCAAAAGTATTATGTTTGTATTCATTACATAAATGTATATCGAAGTGGATTTTAATGGTGGGCAGCTTTAATGCAATGTATACATGGGGCTGCATTAAAAAGTGTGCCACTTACTCATTACTAACTTTCCGAAGGCACAGTCTCTGTGTTAAAAAACAACCCTGTTCGTTCCCATGCGTTCAGTTGCCTATGGAGTTTTTAACTTAATAAAAAACGTTGCAATAGAATTACACCGTGTTTTTCTTCCAAAATACTTCAATGCATCATTTTAGTGGCTTTTCAGACCTGTGTGTGTGTGTGTGTGTGTGTGAAGTGGGCAGGTGTGATGGGGAGATATTGGCAGCTAGATTTATAAGCTGGTCTAAACTTCACTGCTTTATGCATGTCTCTTTTTATCCTCTTCTCATCTACCTCTTGGGAAATAACTCCTGCGGCCACAAATTAATCACAGCAGCAGGTTTTCTGCTGTGAAAGTAAGTGTGGCTGCAGAGAAAAAAAAAAGAAATACCAAGCTTTGTGCTATTCTCCAAGTGTTTTTTTTCCCTCCTGAAACTATACAGAACTGAATGCTGGATGGGCTAAGCCAGGGGTGTCAAACTCAAGGTCCGGAGGACAAATCCGGCCTGCGGAGTGCTTAGATATGGCCAGTGGTGGGATTCAAGTAATTTAACGACCGGTTCTGTGCCCTAATTATTTCTTCCAACAACCAGTTTGCCAAACTGCTCAGAAAGTTAACAACCAGTTCTCCCGAAGTGGTGCGAACCGGCTGAATCCCACCACTGGATATGGCCCACGGGGCCACCCTGGAAACAGCGAAGGACTGGCCCGCAGCGCCTCTGCCAGGAAAAAGGGAGCTTGTGAGGGCTGCACACAGCGCTCCCAAGCTCCGTTTTCACTGGCAGAGGATTGCAGGAGGCCATCGTAGCCGAAAATGGAGCTTGGGAGCCCTTTCTCTCTGGCACAGTTCTTGAGCCACCACAGGCGCCCCCGACACGAGTGACATTGAGCTGGCCCTGCTCACTCTGGCCACGGCCACTCCGGCTCCCCGAAGTCAAACCCAACCCTGATGCAGCCCTCAATCAAATCAAGTTTGACAATCCTGGCCTAAGCTAAAATATATGTAGATGGGATGAATTGCACTCCTGCTTAAAACAGGGATTCTTATTTTATAGTGCTGGAACCACCTAAAATAATAAATGAACTGGGGTGATTCCCACGATGACTAAAACGGTCAGACCAAAGGTAGTCCTTGACTTACGATCACAATTGAGCCCAAAATTTCTGTGGCTAAAGAGAGACATTTGTTAAAAGAGTTTTGGCCCATTTTATGACCTTTCTTGACACCGTTGTTAAGTGAAGCCCTGCAGTTGTTAAGTTAGTACGGTTGTTAAGTGAATCTGGCTTTCCCATTGACTTTGCTCATTAGGAGATTGCAATAGATGATCACATGACCCCAGGTCACTGCAACCATCATAAACACATGCCAGTGGCCAAACATTGCCAAGATTATTAGGCAAAGGTAAAGGTTCCCCTTGCACATATGTGCTAGTCATTCCCGACTCTAGGGGGCAGTGCTCATCTCTGTTTCAAAGCCGAAGAGCCAGCACTGTCCAAAGATGTCTCTGTGGTCACGTGGCCGGCATGACTAAATGCCAAAGGCGCATGGAATGCTGTTACCTTCCCACCAAAGTGGTCCCTATTTTTCTACTTGCATTTTTTACGTGCTTTCAAACTGCTAGGTTGGCAGAAGCTGGGACAAGGAATGGGAGCTCACCCCGTTACGCAGCACTAGAGATTCGAACCGCTGAACTGCCGACCTTTCGATCGACAAGCTCAGCGTCTTAGCCACTGAGCCACCGTGTTCCTCTGTGACATCTCCTCTGTGACAGCCCCTCAAATAGAGGAAGTAGTAGGAAGACAGTTATCATGCCCCTCACAATTCTTCTCTTCAATAAGCTAGACATACCTAGCTCCTTCAACCCTTCATCATACAATTTAGCCTCCACGTCCTTTAACATCTTACCAATGAATGCAATCCTGATGAAATAAGAATTGTTCTATAAAGAACTTAACTTAGATAATTCAGCTGATTCACTCAGCTGAATCATGAAGTGATCATCGTGTTTACAGCAAAGTGAAGAATTGCAGTGAAAATGGAAATGTTGCTAAGTTCAATAAGTTCAAATATATACAAGTCCAATACTTTTCTAAACATATACTTTGAGTTGGTCTTGCATAACACGATTTTTGCCTCCCCCATAAGATGTAGGTGCAGGCGGGTGGGCTCCTTCCTTAATGGAAAATTGAAATAAATCTGCGGTGTATCATAGCTTATTTACTTTGAAAGCATCCAACGTAACTAATGTTTTGAGGGTGGTACAGCAATTAAGGACTTACAAGGTGGTAGCTAATACGTTGTGCTACTGTAATTTGCACATCATTGGTTTCACAGTTTAAAAACAAAATGCTTAATGTTCCTTTTACTTTACTTGAATGCAGAAGTTCAGAGGGGGGTTATCCATCTTAAAAATGATTTGGAAGAGTTTCTGGTTTGTTTAAAATGGATTTTTTTTTCCCTGAGAAAAATAGGCAAATCCACTAGGCATGAGAAGCTTGGGTAGAAGTCTGGGAGGGGATCAGAGAAATCTCTCCATAATTTTCTGAGCAGTTGGGACTTCAGCCTAACTCCAAATTGGGACAGTTTCATATTTGTGTCCGTTACCCGAGAACTTTCAACGCCATGCTACTTTCAGAGCTATTGTGGGAAATTAAAACGGTGCTTGATCTCATTCCATACTCCTGGCCAGAAGAACATTGTTGTGGGATAAGCCAAGAAGAGACCACTGATGGCGGTAGTTGTCTACCCATGGGCCCGTTACTTGGCTGGCTTAATAAGAGCCATGGCGGCACAGTGGTTTGAATGCAGTATTGCAGGCTAATTCTACTGACTGCCAGCAGTTCGATCCTGACCGGCTCAAGGTTGACTCAGCCTTCCATCCTTCTGAGATTGGTAAAATGAGGACCCAGTTTGTTGAGAATGCAATAGGCATTCTATATGGATTCCCTCTTTTAAGGAGGTACATTTATTTATTGTTTATTGGTTCGATTTATATGCCGCCCTTCTCTGGAGACTCAGGGCGGCTTACAATGTGTTAAACAATACCTTCATACATTTGTATATACCTGCTTAGTGGGGCTTAGTTCGCCCCCCCCCCCCAAGCAGTGTTCTTTTTTATACAAAGTCAGCTTATTGCCCCCCACAATCCGGGTCCTCATTTTACCTACCTCGGAAGGATGGAAGGCTGAGTCAACCTTCAGCCTGGTGAGATTTGAACTTGCAATAATTGCAGGCAGCTGGTGCTACTTAACAGCACTTTAGTCTGCTGTGCCATCTAGGCTCTTACATCTGGCAAGACCCAGAAGAAGGGCCTTCTCCGTGGTGGCTCCCTCCCTTTGGAACCTCATTTCTGTGGAGATTAAACCGGCCGCCATTTTGACACTTTTTCACAAGGCCCTGAAGACCTGGTTTTGCTAATTAGCCTAGGGAGCCCATCAATCGCCTCATTTGATTGTTCGTTGTTGCCGGGGGGGGGG
>WNWU01000031.1:6237845-6268929 GCA_012654045.1 Ptyas mucosa
TTTGTTTATTTGTTTATTTGTTTATTTGTTTATTTGTTTATTTGTTTATTTGTTTATTTGTTTATTTGTTTATTTGTTTATTTGTTTATTTGTTTATTTGTTTATTTGTTTATTTGTTTATTTGTTTATTTGTTTATTTGTTTATTTGTTTATTTGTTTATTTGTTTATTTGTTTATTTGTTTATTTGTTTATTTGTTTATTTGTTTATTTGTTTATTTGTTTATTTGTTTATTTGTTTATTTGTTTATTTGTTTATTTGTTGTGAGACAGCTAAATTCACTGAAAGTGAGTAGGCGGCCATATTAATTCTCAAACAAACAGGGAATGCTATCCCATCATCTCCCTATTGCATGCAAGCCCATTTCAAACATCTGCTCCTTCTGGGAACCTTCTGGGATGGTTACAACAAGAAATTTTAACTAGAGAAGGAAGAATAATTTTAAAGTGAATCGTTGTGGGAATGCAGTACCCTGAGGGCAAAAATCATAGCTGCATGCTATATTTGAAAATTATAGCTGTGTTTGGAATATACATTCTCTCCTTCCCTCCCTCCCTCCCTCCCTCCCTCTCTCTCCCTTCCTCCCTCCCTCCCTCCCTCCCTCTCTCCCCCTCTCTCTCTTCCTCCCTCCCTCTCTCTCCCTTCCTCCCTCCCTCCCTCTCTCCCCCTCTCCCTCCCTCTCTCTCCCTCCCTCCCTCTCTCCCCCTCTCTCTCTCCCTCCCTCCCTCCCTCTCTCTCTCCATGAAAGTCTTTGGTTAAAAAAAGACCACTTTTGCCTCGCCGTTCACTTTCCCTCTTTAATCCTTTTGAAAGCAATCAATGACCGACCAACCTAAATTTAAAGAGAGACATGATTAAGCTATTCATAATCTGCGGGTCTAATAATGGGTTTTCAGCTGGAATGATCAGGATTGGTTTTCATTGCTAAATCAGCAGAAATCTGACATTCCTCCAAAGATGGATCACAGCCACGGCACATTTCCGAGCCAGACCTAACTCGGGCTACATCACAAATTTATTCACATCTTGATCAACCAACGATGCAAACTTAACAAGGTTGTTAAGATTCGCTTAACAACCGTGTGACTAACTTAACAACTGCAGTGATTCACTTAACAACTGCGGCAAGAAAGGTCGTAGATGGGCAGAGGTGGGATTCACTGACTTTCCCTACCAGTTCTCAAATGTGAGCACACACGCTGCCTCTGTGTATGTACACGGCCTTCCGCGCATGTTCAGTGCTCACGCATTATGTCCGGGTGGGTGGGTGGAGCCTCCCGCAGTCACCACAACCGGTTCTCCTGAACCGGACAGAACCGGTTGAATCTCACCACTATAAATGGGGCAAAACTCATTTAACAAATGTCTCACTTAGCAATGGAAATTTGGGGCTCAATTGCACCAACTTCTGACTCTTTGGCATAGTCAAAAGTAACATTACATGTACAACTTTTTGCTTTTACACAGTGATATGTACAAACCACTTCTACAACAATAAGCCTATCCAATTTACAAAAACAGAATCAAAGTTTCATTTTTTCCCCCATTGCAAACACAAAATCCACAAAAATCTAAATTGCTGACTCTGTAAATCACTGAGAGAGTAAAGCATTGTGAAGTAGTATATAAGTCTAAGCGCTATTGCTATTGCTAGTAACATGATTGTTAAGTGAATCTGGGTTCCCCATTGTCTTTGCTTGTCAGAAAGTCTCAAAATGGGATCACGTGACTCTGGAACACTGCAATGGTCATAAATGTGAGTCGGTTATCAAGCATCCGTATGTAAAATCACATGAGCCTAAGGCTGCTGCAAAAGCCAGCAGTGTGAAAAACGATCACGAGTCACTTTTTTCCCATGCCGTTCTAACGCCGAACCGTCACTAAATGAACTGTTTGTAAATCGAGGACTACCTCTACCTGTACAGTTAAAGCATAGACCAGTCCATTTTCATGACTTTATAATGACTGCCTTGGTAGGTAGTCTTTGGTTCTTCTTGTTCTCTTTTTCCATTTCCAGGATGGCTTGCAACATCATTCACCTGCAATAGATTCCATGAAATAATTAAAATTCAAACGAGAAGGAAGAACAGTATTTCTCTCCTCCCGCCCATTTTCACCAGCTCAGAGCGGAGAGAGGAGGGACGAATATCATAATCTCATAAGAGTAAACCTCTTTCTCTTCCTATTGTGTCCTCGAAACCCTCCAAAAGGATGACATGTTTCCTTTGGAAAAGTATAATGTTTAGATTGAGTGATGCGCTACGCTTATTAATACCTAGACAAATTACCATCTGCTTTGCAAAACCTCTTGTGGATAATAACAGCTTAATCTTCATACAAGCTCCATGGGGCTCTGATTGAGACTTGATTTCTGAAATTGTTTCCTACGTTGGTATTATATCAAAACTAAACTATACGGTTCCCTAGAAGTAGCGTAGAGCTGGCCTTTCTCCCGTTAGGAGTCCAAAGTTAGGGATTGAAGAGCTCGGAGGCGTAATCCTAATGTTAGCTAGTTTATCATATTACCGTATTTTTCAGAGTATAAGATGCACCGGACTATAAGACGCACATAGCTTTTTTGGTGAGGAAAACAAGAAAAAGAAATCTCCCTCTGTGTCTGAGCAATTTTGCCTCGTTGCAGCAAACAGTCTGCTTTACTTTCATTTTCGTTTTCAGCATAGCTTGATTAGCCCAAGGGAAAAAAAAATCTGCTCCAGCAATTTACTACCTTTTTTGGTGAGGAAAACAAGAAAAAGAAATCTGCCTCTGCCTCCCAGCAATTTTGCCTCGTTGCAGCAAACAGTCTGCTTTACTTTCATTTTCGTTTTCAGCATAGCTTGATTAGCCCAAGGGAAAAAAAATCTGCTCCAGCAATTTACCACCTTGTAGCAAGCATCAGAGGCCCCGCAAAACAGCTGAGAGCAAAACAGCTGAGAGTCGGGAGGCGGATCCAATCAACTTGTGCTAATTAGGCTGTGCTGAAGCTGAAAGGAGCTGTTTCTTCTTGCTGCCTGCTGCAAGGAGCTAAACTGCTGGGAGGCAGAGGCCAAAGGGTGAGGCCCAGTGTGTGGGCGGGGCTACATTCGGTGTATAAGACGCACCTAAATTTTCACCCCTATTTAGGGGGAAAAAAGATGCGTCTTATACTCCGAAAAATATGGTAATTATAATATATATCATTCTTCATATTACGGTAAGTGTGCATTCATTTTAATCATTTTTATATTCATGGTTTTATTATACTGTAAAGGCAGGGGTCTCCAACCCCTGAACCAGGGGTGGGCTTCAAAAGTTTTAGCAAGGGGTTCTCTGCCTGGTTGCTGGGTAGGCGTGGGTGTGGCCATGGTGAGCGTGGCCTAGTCAGCCTCCTGCACCACGGCGGGGGGGGGGCTTTTTGCCCTCCCCGGGCTCTGGAGGCTTTCCTCGAGCCTCCTGGAGGGTGAAAACGGCCTCCCCAGGTTCCAGAGGCCCTCTGGAGGCGAGAAATGGGCTTGTTTTCAGCCTTCCTGAACTTCCGGTAGGCCTGTCTTTTGCCCTCCCCGAGCCTCCACGCACACCCTACATTTACCTTCATCCAAAATGGGCCACGTGGGGACTCCTGGGGGGGGGGGGGCAGGACGGGCAGGGCAATCCCAGTCAGGAGTGGGATTTGGGGGTTCTCTGAACTGCACAGAATCTTAGCTTGAGGTAACCCCCAGCAGCCCACCCCTGCCCTGGACTGCAGACTGGTACCAATCCACGGCCCACTGGATAGCCCTCAACTTACAACGGTTCATTTAGTGACCGTTCAAAGTTGCAACAGCATTGAAAAATGTGACCTATGACCATTTTTCACGCTTAACGACTGTTAGAGTATCTCTATGGTCACATGATCAAAGTTAAGACACTTGGCCACTGACTCATGATTTATGATTTTTGCAGCGTCCCGGGGTCATTTGATCACCTCTTGTGACCTTCGGCCAAGCGAAGTCAATGAGGAAGCCAGATTCGCTTAACGACCGCGACACAAATTTAAAGAGTACAGCGATTCACTTAGCAACGGTGGCAAGAAAGGACGTCAAATGGGGCAAAGCTCACTTAACAAACGTCTCACTTAACTCACTTAACACATGTCTCGCTTAGCAATAGAAATCTGAGGCTCAGTTGTGGTCGTAAGTCAAGGACTACCTTTGTATTTGTTTCCTTTGCTTGCATTAATCCATTTTGACAAATACTTAAGCAGATTCAATGCAGAGCTGCAAGTCCCACTAAGCAAAGCGATTGGTGTCCGGGTGATGATAACTTAATAACGATCATAAGTTCATTCGTTACGGCATTTGGCTCTCAATCTTGGATAAATAGAGTCAAAGTGTATTTGATTGAATGAATCAGATAAGAAGATTGCCCTTACCAGAATAGTGATTAAGTACCGGAGGACAAAAAAAGATCATGGATTTGTAGGATTGCAAGACAGAGATTGTACACAAATGTTTTTATTTATTTATTTATTTATTTTGTCGCATTTCTATGCCGCCCCACTCCCAAGGGCCTCTTTTCTTGGGTTTTTTTTTTCCTTCCTATTTATAGCTTCTCTTCACTCAAACCATCTATGCAATGTTTCTGTCAAAAGCCAAAATATAAATAATTAAAAGAAGCTAATCCATTGATCTCTATACCTTTTATAACTCATTGAGATGTTCCTACTTAGTGTTGTCAAAGGTTTGTTATACCGAAACAAAATGGCAAACAATCCCAACTCCCCACAATCCCATCGTTCTACTTCTAACCATGAATTTTGAATTTAAAAAATGAGAACTCTGATGTCAATAGAACAAAGAAGAAAGAAAAGATTCACTCTGGGCTGGCAATATCCTAAGAAATGCCACACTTTTGTAAGGGGCCTCACGACTTCCTTCTGCATACAGTTAGTCCTCAATTGATGACCATTTCACTGGTCTTCCATTTTCTGCTATCCACCCTGCTGCTTTCTTATTCCCTTGTTCCTACTCAGATTCCTTGATTCTCATTGGCTATCGACTTGTCATCATTTTAATCCATATGGGTATTGTTGTCAAATTCTCTCTCCTCCCCCCCCCCCAAATATTTATATTTATGGCAATTTGTCAGGAATGGAAAATAGTACAAATGAAATGCATCTGCCTTTTCTCTATAGGTAGATTCATCTGTCTGGACAAACTTTTGGTGGTGCAAAAATTTGTCTTCATTTGAAATGCTTTCTGTCAACTGCCAAGAACAACAATAAATCACAGACTTTGAGAAGGGGGGGAAATAGGATGTGCCAATATGTTGTTTTACAGAAATGGCTCTATAAGCTTACCTATTTTGTTTGGAATCTCTGCTCTGTAAAATTGTGGAGTGGAATCATGACTAACGGAATAAAATAGTTGGAAGGGACCATGGAGATCTTCTAGTCCAACCCTCTGCTCAGGCAGAAAACCCTATACCATTTCAGACCAATGGCTGTCCAATCTCTTCTTAAAAACCTCCAGTATTTTTTTAACAGACTAACAGAGTTGGAAGGGACCTTGTAGGTTATCTAGTCCAACCACCCACACAAGCAGGAGACCCCACATCATTTCTGACAGAAGGGAGTCCAGTCTTTTCTTGAAAGCTTCCAGTGATGAAGCTACCACAACTTCTGAAGGCATTTCTGTTCCATTGATCGATTGCTCTCATTGTCAGGAAACGTCTCCTTAGTTCTAAGTAGTTTCTCTCCTTGATTAGTTTCCACCCATTGTTTCTTGTCCTGTCTCCAGGTGCTTTGGAAAATAAGTTGGCTCCCTCTTCTTTCTGGCAGCTATTACCAGAACATTGAATTTTCCTTTGTGATCAGTTTGTCAGTTCTGTATTTAAGAGATGAAATAAATCACATCATTGACACTACTATAGCCAATTTCTGTCATGCATCCTGGTAAATTCTTAGCCTGAGTTTGGACCTCACTGTGTCAGGACAGTGAGTTCTTCAGCTTCTGATCTCTTGAAACTCTCCAGCTTGAGATCTCATTGCTTCAGAATAACAGAATAACAGAGTTGGAAGGGACCTTGGAGGTCTTCTAGTCCAACCCCCTGCCCAGGCAGGAAATCCTACACCACTTCAGACAAATGGTTATCCAACATCTTTTTAAAAACTTCCAGTGTTGGAGCATTCACAACTTCTGGAGGCAAGTTGTTCCACTGATTAATTGTTCTAACTGTCAGGAAATTTCTCCTTAGTTCTAGATTGCTTCTCTCCTTGATTCCACCGATTGCTTCTTGTCCTGCCCTCAGGTGCTTTGGAGAATAGCTTGACTCCCTCTTCTTTGTGGCAGCCCCTGAGATATTGGAACACTGTTATCATGTCTCCCCTAGTCCTTCTTTTCATTAAACTAGACATACTCAATTCCTGCAATGTTCTTCATATGTTTTAGCCTCCAGTCTCCTAATCATCTTTGTTGCTCTTCTCTGCACTCTTTCTAGAGTCTCAGCATCTTTTTTTACATCGTGGCGACCAAAAGTGGATGCAGTATTCCAAGTGTGGCCTTACCAAGGCATTATTAAGTGGTATTAACACTTCACGGGATCTTGATTCTATCCCTCTGTTTATGCAGCCTAGAACTGTGTTGGCTTTTTTGGCAGCTGCTGCACACTGCTGGCTCATATTTAAATAATTGTCCACTAGAACTCCAAGAACCCTCTCACAGTTATTACTATCAAGCAAGGTACCACATATACTGTACCTGTGCATTTTGTTTTTCTTGTCTAAACAAAATATAGAGCTGCTGATTTACTGCTGGTTTCCCACTTTCTACACAGGTCTTTCATAGGCTCGTTAAAACTCTACAATCATTAAGGGGCATTTTGTTGATGGCATTGTGAGAGGACCTTGGGTTGTTTTGTTGCAGTCGTTTCATTACCCAAACTAGATAACATCATCAGGACTAGCACTGATGATGTTGGTAATGAAACATCTGCAAGAAAACAATCAAGCTCAGACAGCACCAGAGACCCCACCAGACAAGTCCCTCTGAGCTACAAATATTCTATTCAAAGATGATTAGGGGACTGGAGGCTAAAACATATGAAGAACGGTTGCAGGAACTGGGTATGTCTAGTTTGAGGAAAAGAAGGACTAGGGATGACATGATAGCAGTGTTCCAATATCTCAGGGGCTGCCACAAAGAAGAGGGAGTCAAGCTATTCTCCAAAGTACCTGATGGTAGAAGAAGAAGCAATGGGTGGAAATTAATCAAGGAGAGAAGCAACTTAGAACTAAGGAGGAATTTCCTGACAGTGAGAACAATTAATCAGTGGAAGGACTTGCCTCCAGAAGTTGTGAATGCTCCAACACTGGAAGTTTTTAAGAAGATGTTGGATAACCATTTGTCTGAAGTGGTGTAAGGTTTTCTGCCTAAGCAGGGGGTTGGACTAGAAGATCTCTAAGGTCCCTTCCAACTCTGTTATTCTATTCTATTCTATTCTATTCTATTCTATTCTATTCTATTCTATTCTATTCTATTCTATTCTATTCTATTCTATTCTATTCTATTCTATTCCTTTATCTTATTCTATCATCTTGACCAAATAATCATTTAGTGGTAACTTGTACAAAAATTTTGGGGGGTTATTGATGTAATCAACTGAGGTGTACAATACCTTCCATATATTTGATCTTTCATACTGATAATATTGAAATATAACGGGCATAATTGGTAAGATCTCCAATGAAGTCAAATAAAATGGCGTCTGATCAGTGAAAGCATTTGTCAGGCCCAAACTCAGATAGCTCAGGCTAATTTATTAAGTAAAAAGATTGATTTTCTATGTTTTTATTTGAAGGCTTATGCTCATTTACAGAATATTTAGCAATTAAAATATGATGTCATTGTTTCGTCAAGGGACTTTTTCCGGTTTATGGCAACAACTTAAACTTTTAAGAGACGAAAGGAAAACAAAATTCCAAAGAAAACAAGAAATATTTTTGATGGTCACACCTATAATTATCCAGGAATTAAGACATTTTGGGGGAACAGTGCTTAATCCACTTCGCTTGTTTTTAGGAAATGGTTACCAAAGTCTCATTAGTATTTGTAAGATTTGTATTAAGATACAAGAATTTAGACGGATACCTTGCTCCAGTGCAATTGTTTAGTTAACAACTAGGATTTTTTGCCTCTATATTTGTGGATCTTTGAGGAAATAATTGTGCCTTTTCTTATATCAAAATTGTAGCTGGTCATTTATTATTGTTCATTGTGGCTTCTTAAAAAGCATCACACATTGAGTCATATTTTTCATAAACCAAATTGCTAACCTTAGAGTGGAAGAAATATATTATTTGCTACATATTTATTCAATTTTTAAAATTAAAAACACTCACAAGGTGACTAATGATATACCTGATATGTAAGCATGATCTATTGCCCAGAGTCACCAGAATTCAAACTTTTGAGTGCCTGGACTGAGGCTGGAAGTAAAACTTAGAGCAAATTCAAATCCAGAAGAATTTCTTAGTGATTTTTTTTCCCTTCTAAATATGAGTTTGGCGCACTGGGAGCAGAAAAACGTAGGTTTGTAGTTGGTGTGAAATAAGAATAGGTGAGAATTTTCTCTTGGATCTTTTTGGAATCGGATTAATGAAATCTGGCAAACGATGTCCTCACAGCAGAATAAAAGCCAGCAGAATGAAGTCTACAAGTAATCTTTGATTTACAACCACAATTGAGCCCCAAAATTTCTGTTGCTAAGTGAGACTTTTATTAAGTGAGTTTTGCCCTATTTTACAACCTTTCTTGTGACATTTGTTCAGTGAATCAATCAGTGGTGAAATCCAAACCGGTTGGCTACTGGTTTGCTGGTCGCGCGTGGAGGCTTGGGAAGGTAAGTAGAACACCGCTCTGAGTCCCCTCGGGGAGAAGGGCGGTATATAAATCTAAATAAATAAATAAATAAATAAAATAAACAGCGGGGGAGGGGGGAAATCAGCTGTGCAGCGCAGTTTAGCTTTGTTAGGAAGCAGGATTTTCCTGCTTTCTAGCGAAGCTAAACCCCGCTGCACAGCTGATCATCGGAAATACCGGTTCTTTTTTTAACTACTGGTTCGCCCGAACTGGTAGCTTTTTAAACTGCTGGTTCTCCCGAACTGGTAGCTTTTCTTTACTACCGGTTTCTCTGAACCAGTAGTTTTTATCACTATCAGTTTGCCCGAACTGGAGCGAACCGGTAGCATTTCACCCTTGGAACCACTGCAGTTGGGAGTTACTGTAGTTACATGGTTGTTAAGTGAATTGGGCTTCCTCATTGACTTTGCTTGTCAGAAGGTCGCAAAAGGGGATCACATGACCCTGGGACACTGCAACCATCATAAATATGAGTCAGTGCCAAGCATCTCAATTTTGATCACATGTCCATGGGCATGCTGCAATGATTCATAAGTGTGAAAAATGGTCACGGTTCATTTTTTTCACTGCTGATGTAAGCTCAAATGGTCACTAAGTAAACTGTCGTAAGTCGAGCAGTGATGGTATTCAGCTGGTTCTATCCGAATCAGGCAAACTGGTAGTGGAGGTGGCGGGAGGCTTCTGTTGGCCCAAGTAAGTAGTAGGAAAATCAGTGAAAAAACAAACAAACTTTATTCGAACAGCTGAGAATTACTTCATTCCCAGCGTCGTTCAACTAAATTAAAGCAAATTCCTCCCAACATAAATTCCTCAGTCCTATCGCAAACCTTGGTCCAATTAGGCAAACTGCCAAAGGCCTTTCTTGGCAAACGTTCAGAAATCACAGATACAAAAATAAATACAAGATGTAGACAAAGGAGAAGACGAAGCTACCAATGTTGTTTTCAGGCAAAGCCCAAATACCGTTGCTGATCTGTTTTAAGCCTTATAGGAGGAGACAATCATCTCTTGGCCCTACTCCCGAGTTGTCCTCTTTGCTTGAGCTGCTCTTGCCTTCTGGCAGCTCTTCTCATGAGTGCATTAGGAACAGGCTCCTCCTGTTCCCCTGCCTCACCCCTATCAGTCTCTGGAGGCTCTGGAGTCTGCGCCTCACTCCCCGATGACCCTGGCTCCATCTCTGCCCCCAACGCAGAGCCCCCCTCCGGGCCTTCCCCAGCTTCCAGGACTGGCCCATGTTCTTCCTCAGCCTCATCGCTGTCCGACTCCGCTGCCAGCTCTGCAGGCTGCTGGCGGACCACAACAGCTCCGCCCATCCACCTGGACATAATCATGTCCCGTTTTTGATGCTCTGCGCATGTGCAGAGGTGGCACGCGCGTGCTCACATTTGCAAACTGGAAGTGAAGGTAATACCACCACTGAAGTTGAGGACTACCAGTACATAGAATTAAGCCTCTTGAAGGACACAAAAGTCATTCCAGGAACTTCGGCAAAGTAGAAGCGACCTCAGGAGAAATCCATCCTGCTGGGATCATGTGGGATTCTTGCTGTTTAGACAGAAGAGCTAAGGGGCATAGCCACATCATATATTGCATAATCGGTAAAACTCTTTGCTTCCATGAAAGAGGCCAGCATGTTTCGGTCTGGAATGACTGTATGTCTGCAGGAAGATAAATAGCTAGACATAATTCTGGACATAAACCTATGAGAGTGGAAATCTGCGTTAAAAAACCTGGAAGTATAAGTAATGTGCATGTCTCTAATTTGGATGGGACAAAGCTCCCCCTCCCCCTTGAGAAATAGGACCACAACAGAAAGATAAGCTGTGGGTCTGCGCCTAGTTTGTCTTCATTTTCTTTTCAAAATTGTACCCACTAAGGGTTCGATTTGGATTAATTTATCTCATCGCTGCAAAATAGCACATTTTTTCCCACTGGGAAACCCTCCAGATGGTATGGAGCAAAAAAAAAGGAGAGCATTTTGTGTGGGAAGGTTTGGTGGAAATTTGACATCAGCCAGACGGCGCATCTGTGTGAGACGGAGCTAAAGCAGATTGAATTAGCAAGATTCCTAAAGAATCAAATAAAATTAAATTAAGAAGCAGTTTCTCGTATAATTAAGAATCTCAGACACTCCGTGCAGCTTGGAGTCTAATCTGTCTCTATTATACTTCAATAAGCCAAGCTGCAACAGAATGATTAACGAAAACAAAGTGCCTGTATTTCTTGCATCTTAACGGGGAATGGCTGGGTAACTGGGTAAGATCGAAGACCATCGAAAATAATGAGGATAGGATCTCAGTTGTTGAGGATCAAGAACATCATCGCCTGCCTCTTCTTGCCTCTTTCATGGCAGGGTCGTCTTCTGGATTCTGTGTCTCAATTTTGCTGCAGTGTAAGAGAACTTTAGGAACTGTGAGTGTAAACATTGTAAAAAGGTAAAGATTTCTGTCATGCCCCCCGTCGGAGTGTGAATCGGCGGAGGAAGACTGGCTGGAGTTGGAGCCGATGGAGATCGAGGGGGCGACTTTGTTGGCTTCGGAGGAATGTGGAGAGGAGCAGGCCGAGGCAGTTTAGGGACCTTCAGGATTGGGATGGCTTGTTAGCAGGAAGGAACGAGGTCAAGATGATTGAGTGAGGGCAAGCAGTGGACATGAGGAGCGACGGAGCTCAGGGGATGAGTAAGGATCACCCCCTCCTGATCCCCGAGCATGGAGAGTGGAGAGAAGGCAGGAACAGCATAGGCTGATCCGACGACTTGGGAGGAGAGTGCCCCGCCCCTCTTCACAAGGCACACCTGGGGACTGAGATTTAAGGAGTTGCTGCGGGGAGGGGCGTTTATTGGGAACAAACACTGAATTGATAGAGTTTGGTGTGCCGGTACAGACATTTGGAGTTTGCAGGACTGCTTGCTTCTTCCTTACTTCGTGGACTCAGTGCCTTGTTCCTGACTTTGTGGACTCATTGTTTGTTCCTTGTTTCGTGGACTCATTTCCCTGTTCCTTTGTTTTGCTGGGTGCAGCTAGAGGCTGCAGTGTGTGTGTGTGCGTGCGTGTGTGTGCACGCACTTTGCTCTGGACTTATCAAGAATGTGGGAGTGTTTGGGGGAAAATTGGAACATTAAAGGAGAGTTTGAACTCTCAGCTGGCTGTATGACTTTCGTGCCATGTCCCAGGTCATCACAATTTCCCTGCCCAGGCATGCCCGACTCTAGGGCTCGGTGCTCATCTCTGTTTCTTGATCGAGGGAGTCAGCATTGTTTGAAGACATTTTCCATGGTCATGTGGCCAGCATGGTTATGCAACAAAGGTACACAAAACACTGTTACCTTCTCACCAAAGTGGTACCTGTTCAACTACTAAACATTGACATTTAATCTGAACAATGTAGGATGTGTAAAATGAAAGCTGGGAGGTCAGCTGAGTTGTGTAAAAAGTGAAACAATCCTACGAGGTTCTTAGAGTGGTCTTGTCTATGAAAGTCTTCACTTGCAGGACTTGAGCTAGGAGAATTGAGATGCTTGGCAACTGACTCATATTTATGACAGTTTCAGTGTCCCGGGGTCATGTGATCTCCTTTTGCAATGGTCGTAAGTGTGAATAATGGTCATAAGTAACTTTTTTCAGTGCCATTGTAATTTCCAAAGGTCATTAAATGAATGGTTGTAAGTCAAAGACTACCTGCATTAGTTTTATTATAAATTTA
This sequence comes from Ptyas mucosa, assembly GCA_012654045.1. Classification (NCBI taxonomy): domain Eukaryota; kingdom Metazoa; phylum Chordata; class Lepidosauria; order Squamata; family Colubridae; genus Ptyas; species Ptyas mucosa. Next base: position 6,250,423 of record WNWU01000031.1, read on the forward strand.
CAGCAAGAGAATCTTTCAAATCTGAATGTCCCCCCTCTTCTTCCCTTTAAGGGACCTAGGAAGGGTGCTTTATTGCTGGAGGTTTTCAAGAAGAAGTTGGACAGCCATTTCATCATCTTCCTCCTCCTCTTTCTTCTATCCATTGTCTATCCATTGTAGGATGAAGGCCTCTTTCGCATCTTTCTAACTAATACGGTCCGGAGCTTCCTTTTGCCAATTGGCCCGCCATACTTGCTGATGTCATCAATCTTTCGTGGATGCTTTTTATCAAGTGGGGTCCATTCTTTCTTTTAGACAAACTTTATTAAATTTACAAAGATTAAAAACAATTAAAATCAAAATAAAATATACAAATATATTAAGCATCTTATATAATTACTTATTTCATTTCTATTCATTAACATTTCTCTATATATACCTTATCTATAGGTTATACGTATACAAAATTAATCGCACAATCATCCTTCTGGCGGTTAAGTCTTTGTTGGTATTTGAGTATATCAAGCATATAGATATATTGTAACTGGTCATTTGTTATTTTAAGCCTCTAAATACATTTAAAGAAAGGAAAAAAAAGAAAGAAAGAAGAAGATAGGAATAAGTTAAATTTCAATAGTTATTGGTATTATTTTAAGTATTACCTTATCCACATTTGTTTTGCTTGACCCAATTATACCAATTATTCCATACCTTAAAGTATTTTGAGCTTTCTTTGTCTTGTAGTTTCAATGTTAATTGGTCAGATTCCGCACATAAATAAATTTTTTGAATTACCTGTTGCTCTGTTGGCAAATAGTCCATTTTCCAGACTTGGGCTAACTCTATTCTAGCAGCTGTGATAATGTGATGTATTAAGTATACTGTTTCCTTTCTAATGTTTGGTTTATACATTCCTAACAGGAAGATCTCTGGTTCTAGTTCTAAGTCTTCTCCTGTAATTTGGAAAATCCAGATTTTAATTTTCTCCCAATACATCTTAATTTTAGGGCATAACCACCATGAATGGTAGAATGTGCCTCGGGCCTGCTTACATTTCCAACATCTGGGATCTAAGTTGGGATGCATTTGAGCTAATCTCGAGGGGGCGAGATACCACCTGTACCACATTTTGAATTGATTTTCCCTATAGGATACTGATTTTGTTACTTTGATATTATTTTCCCAAATCTTTTCCCAGAAGTGGGGTCCATTCTATGACTGCCTTGGTCCACCTGTTATCAGTTCTTCTTGCTATGTGACCAGCCCATTTCCATTTCCATTCTTTTATTCCCATGATGGCGAACCTATGGCACACGTGCCTGAAGTGGCATGTTGCCTGGCACACCAGCCGTTGCCCCAGCTGAGCGGCACCGTGCATTCATGCATACCTCCTGCTGGCCAGCTGGTCTTCGGGGCTCTGCCGCACATGTGCGGGGGCGGGGCGCATTGCATTTCCTCGCGCATTGCTCATGCACGCCCCCCTGTGCCTGGAAGGCCTCATGCACCAACCTGGAAGCCAAAATGGGGCCCGGGGGCACAGCGCGAGGACCCCCCATGCCCCGTTTTGGACCTGGAAGACCTCCTGCACCAACCTGGAAGCCAAAATGGGGCACAGGGGTGCAGCATGAGGGCCCCTCATGCTCCATTTTGGGCCAGGAAGGCTTCTTGCACCAACCTGGAAGCCAAAAAGGGGTGCAGGGGGTGGGGCACAGGTGTGCGCATGTGTAGGGCCTGGGCGCATGCGTGGGGGGTCGCTCACATTGCATTTGCACCCATGTGCATGCACTTTGGGCACTCGGCACCAAAAAGGTTACCCATCACTGTTGTACTCTCTTGATGATATTGTGTACTTTTGTTTATTCCCTAATCCATGGGCAGGTTCTTTCTATCTTGTCTTGTAATGCAGATCATGCCTCTTTCCATGGCTCTTTGTGCCTCTCGTAGCTTTTGTATCGATTGTGAGTTTAGTGTCCATGTTTCACCATCCGAAATGGTATAGGACCATGATGGCAAACCTATGGCACGCGTGCCACAGGTAGCACGCTGAGCCATATCTGTGGACCCGCAAGTGTTGCCCTAGCTCAGCTCCAGCATGCATGCGCACGCCAGCCAGCTGATTTTTGGGCCTTCCGGGCCCACCAGAAGTCGAGAAACAGGCTGTTTCTGGCCTCCAGAGGGCCTTCGGGGTGGTGGGGAAAGTCGTGTTCACCCTCCCCAAGAAAGGCTCTGGAACCTGGGGAAAGCGAAAAATGGGCCTACCCGATCCACCGGGGCCATCGCCTGCCAAAAGTGAGGGGAGCGCATGCGCATGCGTGGGGGGCAGGGCGCAGAGGGGCATTGAGTGTGGGCACGCGTGCATGTGAAATCCCCCCGCTCCCCCGCTTTTGGCACAGGACAGCAAAAAGGTTAGCCATCACTGATATAGGATCTACTGCCAGAGGGTTAGAGTAGAAGCCCTCCAAGACCCCTTCTAATCCTATCATTCCATGTTCCATATTTCTAGCATCCAGTCTGAGACACTTTCTCAAAATACATTTTTGCCCTGGAGTCAGGTTTCATTTATCTGACTGTTGCCTTGGTCGCTACTCTTCCTCTGTTCATTAAGGTTATTCCCACTGCCTGTTACACAATGTCAGGCAGGCACAAAACTGGAAATATCTATTTCTCGAAGGCCCTGTCTGCCACATTTTATAATAATAAGGAATCCCTTGTAGGAATATGACAGTCCTGTGTAGCCCAGTATCATGTTCTGTAAGCTGCCTTTCAAAAATCTGGAGATAAAAACTTAACTGACATTTGCTTCCAGGAAAAGGTATGGTTCTGGGGCATATTTGCTCTTTAAAAAGTGAATGTCATCTAGTCATCACTGATGAAGACTTATGAATCAGTTTGATGCCCTTTTAAAAAAAGTATTCATTTAAGACAGGGGTATCAAACTCAAGGCCCGTGGGCTGGATGTGGCCCACGGGGTGCTTAGATCTGGCCCATGGGGCCACCCTGGAAACAGCAAAGGACCGGCCGTGGTGCCCTGGCCACACCCGGCCTCCCGAGCATATGGGACAGCAAGAAGGGACAGGAAAGGAGAAAGGGAAAGAGGAAAGACAAAGGAAAAGAAGGAAAGATGGGACGAGAGCAAGGAAGGAAAAAGAAGGAAAGAGGGGAAGGAAGAAGAAAGGCGAATGATGAGGGAAGGAAAAAGAAGAAAAGGAAGGAAGGAAGGAAGGAAGGAAGGAAGGAAGGAAGGAAGGAAGGAAGGAGATTGTAATGAGAGTGAGGGAGGGTCTCAGGGAAATTCTGCTTTAGCACATGGTCACCACAGGTGCCCCCAACATGAGTGATGCCAAGCTGGGCATGCCCCTGGCCATGCCCCCCCAGCCCCCGAGATCAAAAACAACCCTGATGCGTTCCTCAATGAAATTGAATTTGACACTTCTGATTTGTTGCTCTTCTCTGCATACTTTCCAGAGTCTCAACATCTTTTTTTATATTGTGGTGACCACTATTCCAAGTGTAGTCAGAGTGAACTGGTCTAAAGTCACCCAGCTGGTTTCATGCCCAACAGAGGATGAGAAGTCACTGTTGTGGCCCATCAGTGGCCTGTGCAGATTGTAGCTGATTCTGACAACGAGGAGGCTGGTGTGGTGCTGCGCCAGCAGCCTGTGCAGCTGGTGCTTGAATTGGACAGTGAGGAGGCTGGAGAAGATGTGGTGCCAGAGGCAGGGATTCAGCCAGGGCCTTCAGAACCTCCAGAAGCTCCTTTAAGTGAAGAGGACGAAGAGGAGGAGCCTCTTCTTAATGCATGGGTGCACAGAGCTGCCAAAAGGCAGGAATGGCTCCTCAGGAGGAGGTCTCCTCGAGAGTAAGGCTTAGGGCTAATTGGCCACACCCTTAGCCTATTTAAGAAGGAACACTGCTTGCAACAAGCTGTAGAAAACAACTTTAATTCACTCTCCTTCGTGTCTGCAAAATTGCTTCTGGACTTTCTGCCAACTCTAGTAAGACTGTGATAACCTTATCTTAGAATTCTGGTAGGCTGTTAAGACAGTTCATTAACAGCCTTTGAATGATAAAGACTAAGTTATTTGAGTAAAATAAGCTTTGTATAGAGTTTGTGTGTGCTGCGTTCTTTGGGGACCGTAGCTGGGGCAGAACAATCACACTTTCCTGGCTGCTCCTGGTCTGGAACCTTAACCACTGCAGCAGCCTGGCTGTCAGAAAGCAATTTCTTCCTAGAAAAAATATGCTTGTTTGATGAAGTTCTTGGTAACCGAAAGCACATTTTTTCCCTCTGGCTTCAAGGTGATATCTAGCCCTCCGCAGAACAGTTTCACATTATTAACAACAGCACTGAAAAAAGTGACTTATGACCCCTTTTCACATTTACAATAATGGCAGCAGCCCCATGTGATCAAAATTCAGAGGCTTGGCAACTGACTCATATTTATGACTGTTGCAGTGTCCCGAGGTCATGCGACTCCCTTTTGCAACCATCTTACAAGCAAAGTCAATGGGGAAACCAGATTCACTGAACAACCGTGCTATTAACTCAGGGGTCAGCAACCCGTGGCTCTGGAGCCACATGTGGCTCTTTCATCCCTTTACTGTGGCTCCCTGTCACCAGTCGGCTCCAGAATTGATAGGGCTTTTGGTTGGGACAGGTAGAGGAAATAGGTGTTGTGGTCCGCCAGCAGCCTGAGGAGCTAGTAGCAGAGTCGGACAGCAATGAGGCTGAGAAGGAACATGGGCCAGTCCTGGAGGCTGGGGAAGGCCCGGAAGAGGGCTCTGCATCAGAGGCAGAGATGGGACCAGGGACATCGGGGAGTGAGGTGCGGACTCCAGAGCCTCCAGAGACTGATAGGGGTGAGGCAGAGGAACAGGAGGAGCCTGTTCCTAATGCACGCATGAGAAGAGCTGCCAGAAGGCAAGAGCAGCTCAAGCAAAGAGGACAACTCGGGAGTAGGGCCAAGAGATGATTGGCCCCTCCCATAAGGCTTAAAACAGACCAGCAACGGCGTTTGGGCTTTGCCCGAAAACAACGTTGGTAGCTTCATCTTCTCCTTCGTCTACATCTTGTATTTATTTTTGTATCTGTGACTTCTGAACGTTTGCCAAGAAAGGCCTTTGGCAGTTTGCCTAATTGGACCAACGTTTGCGATAGGACTGAGGAATTTGTGTTGGAAGGAATTTGCTTTAATTTAGTTGAACGACGCTGGGAATGAAGTAATTCTCAGCTGTTCGAATAAAGTTCGTTTGTTTTTTCACGGACTGATTTTCCTAATACTTACTTGGGCCTGGGTCACAACAGTAGGATGCTGGGCTAGGAGGAGGCTCTATGGTGGGGGAACTGGACTTCCGGTCAGAGGGCTAGGAGGAGACTCTGTGATGGGGGAACCGGACTTCTGGTCGGCTCCAGAATTAAACAGGGGGGTGGGTTCCAGTTAGGATCTTTGTGGCTCTTTGAGTGTTTAAGGTTGTCAACCCCTGTACCAACTCAACAACTACAGTACTTCACTTAATAACTTTAGCAAGAAAATGGGGCAGAATTCCCTTAACAATTGTCTCACTTTGCAACAGAAACATGGTTGTAAGTCGAAGACTATCTTTATACTCCCAGAGAAGCCCCATCCGCCGATAAGCTGACCCTTACATTTTTAACCCAAAAATATCATAAAGAATGTGCCACCTGCAGATAAGATGATTTATGATGTTTTAATTTTAATCCAAGGATTAAAATTAGTTTTGTCATTTTATCAACCTCATTTTGTCAATTATTTGAAAAATATCCAGTAGTAGGAAACAGAAATTTCTTTCTAGAAACAGAAATGGGTATTTTTAATGCTACACATCATGCATATGGATAGATTCCCTATTGCAGCTTTGTCCATCTCGGGAAAAAATCTCATGGACATCTGTGGCCATAACAATGATGGATATCTTTCCCCAGTCCCAGCTGATAGTTCATTGCACTTCTTCACCGCAATTTTTTTTGCCTTTATTTACTTTTAGGTGTCAGAGACTGTGTTTGAGGTGGAATCAATATCTTGTGAGATTTCAGGAAATAACCTAATAAAATGCTGTCAAATGTTTTGAAAGATCATGACTCATTCCAATGCCTCCTGGAAAATTTCACCCTCTCCTTTTAGAAAATCAAAGTCTTAGAGTAGCTACCGTATATACTTGTGGATAAGCCGATAATTTTAGGTGCTAAAATAGACACCACCACCCCCAAATTGGCTTCAGCTTAACCACAGATGGGCTTATCCATAAGTATATATGGTAGGTGTTCTCCTCCATTTTTTTAAAGGTACCTATTTATCTATTATATACTCCCAGATAAGTCCATCCTTAGGAGTGGTGCGGCGACCTAGAGATGGCACTCTCCCCTCATAATCAGGAGGCTGTGAGTTTGATCCTAGGTAGAGGCAGATATTTGTCTCTCTGGGCACACTGGGAATATATCTGCTGAAAAAAAACCTTGGCTGAGGAATTCTGGGAGTTGCAGTCCACAAGTCTTAGGTTGTAGACCCCTGCCCTATAGATCAAAAGACACCAAGCCGGGGTGAAATGCTACCGGTTCGCACCAGTTCAGGCAAACCGGTAGTGATAAAAGCTACCAGTTCAGGCAAACTGGTAGAAACAAAAACCTACTGGTTCGTCCATACTGGTATTTCCGACAAACAGCTGTGCCACACGAGTTATATTCGGTAGAAAGCAGGAAATCCTGCTTTCTAGCGAATCTAAATTGCGCGGCACAGCTGTTCCCCCCTCGCTGTTCTACTTACCTTGTTAAGCCTTCTTTTTCTGCGTGAAGCGCATGTTTGGCATGCACTGCGCATGCACATGTGCGCGGTGTGCACTGTGCATGTGCGTGCAGCGTGCATTTGGTGCACACTGCACATGCGTGGGCAGCGAACCGGTGGCAATCCGTGGAGGATTTCAACCACTGCCCCAAGCTGAATTAGAGGGTCCTCTTATATAAGGCTACATTAGAAGTGAATGTCAGCAAATTCTCTTTCTGGGAGTTGAGAACGCTCATTCTGGGAGTTGAAGTCCAGAAGTTTTAAAGTTGCCAAGTTGGACACCCTTGTGCTATAGAGTACGAGATCTCTTCATAGTGAGGTCCTCGGGAGAAAAATGAATGTGGCCTGACTTGGACCTTTTTCTTTTAACGGTAAAAGATACATTTTTGGGGGGAGTGGTGAACATTCTGTTTGCATTTTAATTCTTTTTTTACTAAACTGTAGTCAAGCTTAAGAAAGAAGGGTACGGTTTCTGACGCGATTTTAATTACGTGTGCAGAGAAGGATAATGCCGAAAATCAAAGTATGCTTGTCTCTTGTTCATAAATTGCAATTATAGGCCCAGAAGAAAAAAAAAGGAAAGGAAAAATAAAATCAGCTAAATATTACGCAGAAGAGGAGACAAATTGAACATCAGTAGCCAACTCCAACCAATCAATCAATGAAAAACAGCTTATGCCTTTGTTCCATTATTCAGCTGGGCTGCACGTAGCTCAGAGTACGGAATAACAGAGTTGGAAGAGACCTTGGAGGTCTTCCAGTCATGAGCAGAAATGGTGAATGGTTATGAATCAAGCCTGATGTAGCAACCAGGACTGTTAAGAGAACAAGGTCTTATCAATAGAAAAGAATATTTGTAGAACAAGGTTGAGCTGTGGGGTTCTTGATGCTCTCAGAGCTTGTTTTGTAATAAATCCTGTAGACTTTTCATTACCCAATTAGGTAACATCCAGTGGTGGGTTGCCCCCAGTTCGGACCGGTTCGCAAGAACCGGTAGTAAAACCGGCAGGAGGTTCCACCCACTGACCTAGACGTCATCAAAGTTGATCTGCGCATGCGCACAAGCTTCTGAAGCGCGCACAGACACGATGCGAACCAGTAGTAAAGGTAAGTAGAAGCCACCCCTGGTAACATTGTTGTCTGCAAGAAAACAACCAAGCTCAGCATCAGGTTCTTGTTTATGGTCACAATAAACTATCTCCAAGTGCTTCAACGACCCTCTAAAAGGATGCAAATGACCAGCTGTCTGCAAGGAATATAAATCCTTTCATTCCCTACTATCCTGTCAGAGCTGAAGAAGCTTCTTGGATGAGAAGCGAAACGTCTTCAAAAGTAAAAAACAAGAAAGTCCAGTTGCCTCCTGAAGAAAGCACTTTTGGGACAACCATGACCTGGATGACTGAGAATCTCTACAGACTTTTAACAAACAGTCTAATATCAAATCAGTTTCTTACCAGAATAACAGACAGCTGGAGACTGGTTATTCTGTATGTGTAAATACCTGAGCGGCGTGGTGGCCTAGTGGTGAAGATGCTTGCCTCCCACTCAGAAAGTTGAGAGTTCAATCCTAAGTAGTGGCAGATGTTTCCTCTCCTAGGGCGCAAAGAAAAAATATCTGCTGTGAACTCTGTGTGGCATCAGGAAGGGCATCCGGCCAGTAAATGCACAGCTCCATCCAATCGCCCTGACTATACCCCAAATTCAGGGATTACAGTGTTGTAAAAAAGGGAGTTTCATGAGTGCCGCATTGGTGGTTTTTTGCCTTATGTCTTGGATGGTAGAACATCTTGGAGTTTTACATAATCAGCTTAACAAAGTGGTTCTGTTTAATTGAGCATTTGGAGTTTCCTCAAGTGAATCGGTTGACTTGGGCTAAGAGTACTTCTGGAATGATCTCAATCATTCCTATACTCCAATATTGATTTTTAGGGGCAGAACAGCTTCTTCCCATTTAGACAAAAATGGAACATTGAAAAATCAAAGGGTTTCCCCCCCCCTGCAATATGATGAATTGCATCTAATAAAGTCATCCATGCAACCTACATATGCATTATTTATTGGAAATAAATTCGATGGCTTTTCAAAAACACGTAGTATAAGAAAGAATAAAACGATTGCTTTCCAAAATGGTAAGCATTTGCCTCTGACTATTTTATAGATGAAGCCTTCTAAATTCATTTTCTTTGCTACCGTTTGAAATATTAAGGCATCAATATTTGAAACGCTGTAATCAGTTTTATTTGAAAATGGCATGCTAATTTCCTTGAAGAGACATAAAGGGTTCTACCACGTTCCACATCCTTTTTGAATTTGCTTAAAGGTTGCTAAAAACAGCTAACTAGTAAAGGCTAGTAAAATTGTCTGCCTTTATTCTATCACAAATAATTGCCTCTTGCAATTATAATTTCTTCACAAAGGAAGTTGTTGTTGTTAGTTGCGAAGTCGTGTCCGACCCATCGTGACCCGATGGACAATGTTCCTCCAGGCCTTCCTGTCCTCTATCATCCCCCCCGGAGACCATTTAAGCTCATGCTGATTGCCTCAGTGACTCAGATAACAGATTAACAGAGTTGGAAGGGACTTTATAGGTCATCTAATCCAATCCCCCGCTCAAGCAGGAGACCATTTCTGACCATTTCTGACTGCCATTTGTGACAAATGGCAGTCCAATCTTTTCTTGAAAGTCTCAAGTGATGAAGTTCCCACAACTTCTGAAGGCAACTTCTGTTCCATTGGTTGATTGTTCTCACTGTCAGAAAGTTCCTCCTCATTTCTAGGTTGAATCTCTCCTTGGTCAGTTTCTCTCCATCCAGCCACCTCGTTCTCTGTCGTCCCCTTCTTCTTTAACCCCAATCTTTCCCAGCATTAGGCTCTTCTCCAGTGAGTCCTTCCTTCTCATTAAGTATTTCAGTTTCTTCTTCAGGATCTGGCCTTCTAAAGAGCAGTCAGGATTGATCTCCTCTAGGACTGACCGGTTTGATCGCCTCACAAAGGAAGATAAAGTAGAAATTTTCAGGTTTGAAAAACGAATGTCTCAGGAACCAATCTTTCTGAATAGTGATATGAATCGACCTTGCTATCTTAGAGATCAGAATGCAGAATGGGTGAAATATATATATTTAAAAATGTGTTGTTTTGCATTTCACGATTCAGTTTTGTTTTGAAAACTTCAACCTGTGTATAAGCTGAAATATGTTTTGCAATCTCTTCACTTTTCTAAAGAAAAATGTATTAAAATATGCGTGTGTATTTATCTTAAGTTTGTTCTTTAAAAGGAACTCATAAATTAACGAGAAAACAAGATGACACTAATTCATTCATGAACACCTGACAAATGGCACAGACTAGAAATAAGCTGGGGTAGAAAGAAAAATGATAGAAAGAACAAAGCAACCTAAGATAAAAACTGAACAGATTCACTCTTCTGTAACCAATGAGGAAAGTCCAACTTTGGCTGTTCCTGTTTCCTCCCCATGTAATCCTAAATCAGGGATGTCAAACTCAATTTAATTCAGGGCCGCATCAGGGTTGTGTTTGACCTCGGGGGGCCGAGGTGGGCGTGACCAGGATGGGTGTGGCCAGCTTGATGTCACATGTGTCAGGGGCGCCTGTGGGGGCCCAAGCGCTTTGCCAGTGAAAATGGGCTCTTGAGCTCCGTTTTTGGCTGTGACAGCCTCCTGCAACCCTCTGCCAGTGAAAACGGAGCTTCGTTTATGCTGGCAATGGCACGGCGGGCTGGCCCTTTGCTGTTTCCAGAGTGACTCGGCGGGCCAGATCTAAGCACCATGTCGACCGGATCCAACCCCCAGGCCTTGAGTTTGACACCGCCTGCCCTAAATGAATGGTTTTGTTCCCCTTATTAACTTATTTAATAAGCTATTATTAATTATAATTAATTAATAATATTGTGGGGGCAATAAGCTGATTTTGTATTAAAAAGAACACCGCTTAGGGGGCCCCAAAAGCCCTACTAGGCAGGTATATACAAAAGTATGAAGGCTATTGCTTAATGCATTGTAAGCCGCCCTGAGTCTCCGGAGAAGGGCGGCATATAGAAATCGAACTAATAAATAAATAAATAAATAAATTTAATTTAATTCCCAGTATTGACTTAAAAATGATATGATGAAGGCTGGAGGAGAGGATTGTTTGTCAATGGGTAAGCCTGATTTGCTTAACAACCATGTTACTAACTTAACGACTGCAGTGATTCACTTAAGGACTGTGACAAGAAAGGTGATAAAATGGGGGGAGAACCTACTTAAGTCTTGCTTAACAATGGAAATTTTGGGCTCAGTTGCGGTCGTACATCGAGGACTACCTGAATAATGATTTCCCGCCTATTGATTCCGAGGGAAATAGAATTACACGGTGGAAAAAAAATCCAGGGAAGAAGAGGTGAAAGAAATTGGTGGACTGAAATATGTTGCAGCATTAAATATGTTGCCTTGATAAAAAAAATAAAAAAATAACACAGCCCACATTTCAGTTTCCGCTGATATTTTATGATTTATGGTTTATTTTAGTTACGCTTTTATCTATGCATTTCATTCCTTTGGGTTAGCCATTTTGAGAATTGATTCGGGTGAAAGTAGAGAATGTCAATAACAGTAATAATGGCATAGCCTCAGATCCCTTATTTATCCTGAAAGAAATAATGCCAACAGGGGAAATATTCATTGTAGGGGGGAAAAAAAAGATCCATCCAAAGTTATAGGCTCTTATAGAATTGTAAATGTCTTTATTCAAAAAACAAAGAGCTCTCTGGCTATTGTCTTTAGAACTACAATAGTTAAATGCATTAACAAAGCATACAATCTATACTCATATTCCATATAAAGTCTGATTGAATGCAGTGGAGTTTCCTGTTGAAAAGGCATGATCACTAATGGTGCTTGAAGCAAGATACACTGAATGAAGAAAAGAAAAGAGTCCTATTTGAACTTTTAAAGTAATGCAGTGTTTCTCAATCACGGGGATTTCCAGGAATATGGGCTTCGACTCTCAGAATTCTCATTGACGGCCATGTTGGCTGTGGAATTCTGGGATTTGAAGTTCTACACACACACCTAGAAATTGCTAAGGTTGGGGAACACTGATGTAGTAGGTCAGGGGTGTCAAACTGGTGGCCTGTGGGCCGGATGCGTCACGCGCAGGCCACGCCCACCCCAGCTCCACGAAGGCAGTGGTGGGTTTCAAAATTGTTTACTGCCGGTTCTGTGGGTGTGGCTTGATGGGTGTGGCATGGCTTGGTGGGCGTGGCAGGGGAAGGTTACTGCAAAATCCCCATTTCCTCCTGATCAGCTGGGACTTGGGAAGCAGAGAATAGATGGGGGCGTGGCCAGTCAGAATTTTTACTACCGGTTCTCCAAACTACTCAAACTTTCCGCTATCAGTTCGCCCGAACTGGTGCGAACCAGCTGAATACCATCTCTGAACGTGATGCAGCGAGTTTGACATCTGTGTAGTAGGTGTTTTTTCTCTTCTTATCCAAGTTCTGTACAGGATCAGTATACCTCCAATGGGTGTGAGAAAATTTCCCCTTGAACGATATGGGAAAAATACTATTTTCACTCTAATTCGTGTTGGAGCAAGGAGATATGAACTTCTTCTCATCCATTAAAGAAGAAAGTGAGGTAAATATGCACCCAATATACGAAGATATAACAGATCTCTACACCCCAGTGTTATAGCTGAGATGGAGAAAAAGGAACATGCTTAATACAGTGGATATTCATTACTTAACCGGAGCAAAAACATACTTTGATTTTGTTGTAAAAACAAGGACACATTTCATTTATGAAATTTTAACCTTTCAGTTCTTTTATATCCTTTTAATAAGCACAAACATTGCATTTGATTCCAACAGCTGGAAGGCATTGAGCCTCCTGATGCAGAAAAAAAACACATTCTCATATATAAAATATACTAAAAATCCTTTTTACAGCCCTGTAATCTCTTAAAATTATATATAAAAATATAATACCTACAGGTAAGTCCTCGACGTACGACAGCAATTGAGTCCAAAATTTACGTTGCTAAGTGAGAAATCTGTTTAGTGAGTTTTGCCCCATTTTATGACTTTTCTTGCCACATTTGTTAACAGATTCGCTGCAGTTGTTAAATTAGTAACACGGTTGTTAAGTGAATCTGGTTTCCCCAGTGACTTTGCTTGTCAGAAGGTGGCAAAAAGGGGATCACATGACCCCGAGACTCTGCAACCGTCATAAATGTGAGTCAGTTGTCAAGCATTCAAATATCATGACTATGGGATGCTGCAATGCTCATAAGTGTGAAAAATAGCCATGTCACTTTTTTTGTAACTTTGAACGGTCACTATTTTGTAAGTCGAGGACTACCTATATTTAAAATACAATATGTATTTTATTTTTAAGTCTTCCCTTCGTCTGCCATGATTACTGACTTAAGATGACTTAAGATAATCATGGGAACATTTAAAGTTCACCTATTAGGAATGGGGATAGTTTTCCTATGGATCCATCTCTACAAACCCAGCAAGATTTGTAAACACTCAAATATTCTCAAGACTGGTCCTTCTCATTTCTTTGGGGCTCCCATTACAGCAAGATTATAGTAATTCTGGAATGAAATTGGTTGGGATAGAAAGGAAACCCCTTGACTGATTTGTGAGAAGGGTGAGTTTTTGTAGGACACCAGGGAAGCCCAATGCTCAACTCACTTATAGGTGAATATGTATAGAGTAATCAGATTTTCCTAAAAAAAACCCCAACCCTAATTGTCCTTTGGAAGGACAGATACTGAAGCTGAAGCTCAAATACTCTGGCCTCCAAATGGGAAGAGGGGACTCACTGAAAAAGACTCTGATGTTGGGAAAGATGGAAAGCCAAGGAGAAGGGGACGGCAGAGGATGAGATGATTAGATACAGGGGTGGGATTCAGCCGGTTCGGTCAAACCGGATGTTAATTTTAATCTGGTTCGCCGAACTGGTAGTTACAAGGACTGGCTGACCCCTCCCACCCCTCCCCGGAGTCTCCACATCACCCGTTTTGGATGCCAGGTAAGTGCAGCACTCACATGGACCTCCTGGAAGTTCTGCAAGTCCAGAAACAGTCCTGTTTCTGGCCTCCAGAAGGCCTCCAGAGCCCGGGGAAACCGTTTTCGCCCTCCCGGAGGCTCGAGGAAAGCCTCTGGAGCCTGGGGACGGTGAAAACACCCTCCCTGCCACGGTGCAGGAGGCTGAATAGGCTACGCCCACCATGGCCATGCCCACCCAGCAACCGGTTGCTAAAATTTTTGAATCCCACCCCTGATTAGACAGTGTCATCAATGCAATGAATATGAATTTGACCAAACCCTGGGAGATGATGGAAGACAGGAGACCTAGCATGCTATGGTTCATGGGGTTGTGAAAAGTTGGACATGACTTAGCGAGAGAACAACAACAACAAACGAGGTATTGGGAAGAGGAGATATGAAAGATCTACCTGAATCTTTCAATTGAATCTTCATGGCTGTAGTTCCACCACTTGGATTATAATTCTGACAATATGCAAAACAACAATGAACCTCTCATGAGCTGACAATTTAATTCATTTAATTGGCTCCCGCCTTCTGGGACATCGTACTCCATGAGTTGAGAGCCATCTCTCACCGTTTTGACCTTCCATAAGAGCCTCAAAACCAGCCCCTTTTGACCGGCCTGGGATGCTGATGGAGGCATTCCATGTTGGAAGTGGTTAGTGGACCAGGAAGAAGATTCCCAACTCCACCCCCATGGTATTCTTATTTTATTCTATTTCTGTTTATTTAAAACTTAATGGTTTCATGTCTGTACGTCATCTTTGATGAAGTCTGGGTAAGCCACCCAGACTCATTTGACAATGAGATGGGCGGAACATAGATTTAATAAATAAATAAATAATAAACAAAATTAAGTCAACTCTGAGGAGTAGACATTGCTATTCCCATTTTACTCTTTTAGTACTATATAAGACTTCAACTGAACTTATATAAGTTCAGCTGAAGGGAGTTTAAATAATCACCATAACCACCATTAAAGAAGAAGAAGAAGAAGAAAAAAGAATGTCATTAAATTACATTCATTCCTCTTTCCTTAAGAGACACATTCCGGTTTTTAAGAGTCCCATTTTGGACAAACTCAACAAAGATCACGGATGTTGCTGTCCATACATCAAAGTCCCACGTAGGTTTTTGAACTTAAAGCAAGCAAGCAAACAAAACGTCGAGTTTACTTTCCAAATTCCAAAGCCGTTTTTAAAATGGTTCCTTGTGAATAAAAATGTAAACAGAATCTTCTTTGTCAAGAGTTCGATCCCATGTGGTCTCGATGGAGATGGCAGAATAAGATTTAGGCATACAAACGTACAAAGAACTCAGTTTGATTCCATGCGACGGGAGGGGACACATTTATCATTCACATCCATCTATTTACAACGTCCTGGTATGAATTTGGTGATTATTATTTAAAGCAGGAGAAAGTTTGCTCTTCTGTGTTTCTGTCTCCCGCTTTGGAAGGGTTCTGATGAAACAGCGTGGGAAGCCAGAGGGACATTAGAATGCGTTTATATTCCTTCCGAAAATTTTGGTTCAGAAGCCCGTAAATTATTGCATTAAGGCAACTGTTGAAGTAGGCCATGAAATAGCTCACCACAAACAACCACTCGGGGATTTTGGGTGCTACTTCTGAAGGATTAATGGCCACAGCCAGACCTATTAAGTTCAACGGCGCCCAGCAAAAGGCAAAGATCACAAAGACAACAAACATGGTGAGAAAGTTTCGGAAGTCGCTTGGCTTTATCTTCAGCTTCAGTTCCGATTTGACTTTCCTCCTGACTCGTATCACCAGAATCCAGATCCTCAAATAGCAGAAGCTCACAATGGTGATCGGAAGGATGAAGTGGATGACGACAACGGCAATGGTGTAACAGGAGCTGGTGGTTTGGGTGAAGGTGCACGAATAGATCCTTTGATCGTACTTGAGGGAGCCAACGAAAAAGTTCGGAACGATTGCAACCACAGTGAGAACCCAGACAAGGCAGACATAGAATATTGTGTTCCACCAACTGTACACTTTGTTGTATACAAAACTGTGGCAAATGTAGCAGTATCTGTTGATTGCAATGGCGGTGATGTTGAAGATGGAACCGATCACGCTCAATCCCATCACAAAGCCGCTTGCTTTGCAGTGTGTTTCGCCCAATGACCAGCCGTTGTGAAAAAGGGCAACGAGGACTAGAGGATAAGGGTACAAGGCTACTACTAAGTCCGCCAGGGCCAAGCTAACCACAAACGCATTGCCTGAAAAAGAAAAAGAAAAAAAAAAAAAGAGAGAGAGAGAGAGAAAGGAACAAAGTCAAGATTTTGGATAGCCAAAATGAGAAACTCTTTCAGATGTAAAGGACAAATTTCAAGACAATATGCATAAAGATAAAAGGTAAAGGTTCCCCTCGCATATATGTGCTAGTCGTTCCTGACTCTAAAGGGCGATGCTCATCTCCATTTCAAAGCTGAAGAGCCAGCGCTGTCCGAAGACGTCTCTGTGGTCATGTGGCCGGCATGACTAAACGCCAAAGGTGCATGGAACGCTGCTTCCTTCCCATCAAAGGTAGTCCCTATTTTTCTACTTGCATTTTTTACGTGCTTTCGAACTGCTAGGTTGGCAGAAGCTGGGATAAATAACGGGAGCTCATCCCGTTATGCCGCACTAGGGATTTGAACCACTGAACTGCCGACCTTTCGATCAACAAGCTCAGCGTCTTAGCTACTGAGCCACCGCGTCCCTATATGCATACTTCAATTTAAAAAAAACATTTTAGAACTGGGTACCACGAAGCAAGAGTTAGGCAAGGTCCAATCCAAATATGTACAAGCCAGATTTCAGGTAACACGATGTGACTCTCAGGTTTTTAACTTTGACCATCACAAAGCCTGAAGAGCAATCACACCCACTTTTATTCCTTGTGGGGTGTGGCTCAGTGACTCAGCTCAATCTCTGGCCCTCCCACGCCTCTTCCGTTGCTGCGCACGCTTCTCCCTCCGACGCTGCCTGGGATCAAGCCAGGATTCATCATCCTCGCTCCCTATCTGTTGTGGTTCTGATATGCTTTCCTCCTGGCATATCCCAGGCTGTTCCTCTTGGCTTTCGGATGAAACCTGAGGCATTGCCAGAGAGGAGGGTCCTGGAGTGGGAGGCCTTGTCAGTTCCTCCCCATCACCTTCTGAGTCCTCTTGCTCTGTTAGGACAGGCTCGGGAGTTGGGGTTACAACACATGCACTCAAAACTGACCTCATGTAAATTTACGGCTCCCATGACCCTGTCTCCCCGCTTCTCCCTGGGCATGTCATAAATCACATTCTCCAGTTGACCATATTGGTGAGCTGTGAAACCCACAGCCCTCCTTTTGACTCCGGTAACCTAGGACACAATCTATAGAAAGGCATTTGTGGAATGTAGTTTCAGTTAGGGCAATCAAGCAGCTCCCCCCACCTCCCCGCTTATGAGAACTTGAAGCTTTGCAAATTGACACCCATTAAGAAAGACTGGGCCAGCCTAGCTACAAAACAAAAGACCTTCAGCTTCAGGGCGATGGGATTAAGAAGAACAGGGCATGGCCCTTCAGGACATAATAGGATTAACCCACTACCATTTAGCAGAAGACACAGAGCTCACTACATTGCACAATCTCCTATGGGCATTTCAGACATTGCACCCCCCCCCCCAAGCAGCATCTGTGAAACTTATAACATCCATGTAATCATCAAACCAATTGGTCAGCTGACCCAGGACTGCTGGTGGTTCTGTTCATCATTAAGCCGTCTTTCCAATCGGCCTCCATGTTTCTCGTGCCTTCCTCCCAGCTTGGAACTGAACCAGATAGATTTTCCTTCCAACAAAGGGATAGAACTCACAAGCTCCTGGCATCTAGTCTGGTGTCTTAACCATTAGATCAAACTTCCTTGCAATATGTTATCTTCCATTTTGTACCAGGTCAGAGTGGAGACTCAAGTAATCTCATTAGGCTCAGCCCAGGTAGCCTGCCAAGTTTTAAAGCTAAATTGTAAAAGATTTAGATCCTGGCCTCAAAGAAAAGATTTCTCTTGTCATATCTAACACAGGATCTGGATTACTAGCCTCTTGGAGAGGGGTTAGGATGTCTGTTGGCTTATTTACGAGGCTGCAAGATTATTTTTATTTTATTAGTTTTTAAAAGAATTATACAGCTGTCTCTGTTGTAACCACAACCTGGGCAGCTCACAAAACAATAAAAATTCCACCCCCAACAATCAAATAAAAGTGCAATAAAAGCGCAATAAAAAAATGCATGGCGCCTTGAGGCAGCACTCTCTCTCACACACCCACGTACCATCTTGCTCAACATATCCAAAGAAACTCTGTTCGTACTGAGTAATTCTGAGATTGTTGACCACAGCACAACACATTCATTTGGCCTTACCCTGTGTGGTGCCCTTAGTTGTGCTGGATTGTGGTTGTGGGTCTAACTGTTCTGAAGGCCCCCCCCCCATGCCCAGCTGAGCCGCGCGATCATCAGAGGCTTTTTTTCTTTTAAATGGCTCTGATGATCCAAGCTCTGATGATCCCAGCTGAGTTGCCTGATCGGCAATCAGGCAACTCAACTGGGATCGTCAGAGCCTTTTGAAAGCATTTTTTAACAACCTCTTCGCCGAAGAGGTTGTAGAAAAAATGATTTTAAAAGTAAAAAAAAA
>WNWU01000031.1:6273917-6286199 GCA_012654045.1 Ptyas mucosa
ATATATATATATATATATATATATATATATATATATATATATGAATATTTTTGTGTCAATTGTTCTGATTGATAATGCTATCGCTTTTCAATAGTGAAATCAATTTATGTTTCACTGTGATCTTTTTTTCTAAACACTGCAAATATTTATTTTTCATAGCTGTGGTTGCCATTCTTGCCTTGCCTCTTTGGCTAAAGTGAGCTATTAATTACTCTCTTCCACCCTTACCGAATTCAGCATCCTATTCCTGGAAATTATCTTTTCCTGCCTGCATTATTTAGAATGTACATCTACCTTCATCTCTTGTTTCAAATTTAACTATCCCCACAATTATTTATTTTTTTTAAAAAAAAGCATCTGATTACAAAATTGCAATAATTTAACCTTCACAGCTCAAATACAACATGCAAATGCTGAGAAAGTAGATGGCACATCTTAGGGGGATTTTGGTACTTTTATTTACATGTTTTTTTACAGCTGACTTTCAGACAGTTTAGGATCACAAAATCCTAGATTCATAAGAGGCAATTTAGACCTACAGGTCAAACAACCTCCCAGTCTGTGCAGGTAACCAAATTACCTTCCTTTCATATGTTCAGATTTTATATTTTTGCAAAACAACACATCCATTCACAAAATTGCACGTAGAAAAATTGGAAGGGGATAGCCAATCCTTTTAGGGATAAGACCAAAGATGGTTGGCAACTCAAAGGGAAGGATGCTGATTATGTAACTGGTTTTGGACTCTCTGATTGGTCAGTTGGAAGGAGAATACTGATTGGTGTTCCCTGTACATTTTCAGAGTAACGAAGTTAGCCAAAGTGAAGATGCTTATGAGTCCCATTCAGACTGTTTTATGGGGAACAGAAATACTGGTTGTGTGGAAGTGTTCTTGCTAGATTTCTTGGTGGAACCGTGGTCTTAGTACTCTGATTATATTTTCATAAACATGGTAACAGTCTCTATGTAATGTGATATCTGCCAAATTTATTAGAATGTCTACAGTTGACTCCTAGAATCCCATATACTTTTTGAATGCTCTTTCTATAACTTTTTCTGATTCTGACATCTTTCTTACTCTCCCCTTAGCAGAAAACTGAGTATAATCAAGATCACACAAAGTGTTAGTATTGCTTTATAAGGCCTTGGTAAGACTGCATCCAGTTTTGGGCATCACAATGTAAAAAAGATGTTGAGACTCTAGAAAGGGTGCAGAAGAGAGCAACCAGGATGGTTAGGGAGCTGGAGACTAAAACATATAAAGAACGGTTGCAGGAATTGGGTACGGTTAGTCGAGTGAAATGGAGGACTGGGGTGACACGATAGCAGTGTTCCAATATCTGAGGAGCTGCCACAAAGAAGAGGGGGGTCAATCTATTTTTCAAAGCACCAGAAGGAAATACAAGAAGCAATGGGTGAAAACTAAACAAGGAACGAAGCAACCTAGAACTAAGGATAAATTTCCTGAAAGTAGAACAATAAACCAGTGGAATGGCTTGCCTTCAGAAGTTATGGGGGCTCCATCACTGGACGCTTTTAAAAAGAGACTGGACAGCCATTTATCCGAAATGGTACAGGGTCTCCTACTTGAGCAGGGGGCTGGACTAGAAGACCTCCAAGCTCCCTTCCAACTCTGTTATTCTAATTGTAAGTTCTCTGAACATTTTGCTTGCTGAAAAAAAATAAAATACATTAAGGGTTGCATGAAATTAAACGATGCGTATAATTTTAGGAGCGTAAGGTTCTCATCGGTAGTCTAGTTCAGTATTTTCCAACCTTGACGAATTCCAGATGGATGGATTTCAGCTCACAGAATTTCCCAGCCAATATAAGCCTCTGCTGAATATTCTGGAGATTTGAAATTCCCCCGTCTGTAACTTGCCAAAATTGGGAAGCGTTGATCTGGTTCCTAGAAGAGATAGACTATGCATCATTGGATGGATGATTTCTGAAAAGCTATGGCTTCTTGACTGCATATTTAGTTTCTTCTGCTTTGCTTCTCCCTGTTCTGGCTTATGATACTGCCTTGTGTTCCAGCCCAATGAAGTTTTCCTAGCCTCTGATTTAGTTTCTGAATTGCCAGATGGGTCCATAGCAACCAAAATGAACCTCTGAGAGGCTTTGAAACTCTAGACATTTCTCCTACTAATAAATACAAGAAGCATGGATTCAGACACTATGTGCTTGCAGGGTCAAATGTCTGCAAAAGCCATTGCTGGTCTTCACCATCTGTTCCTAGATTCAACAACTTTATCACAATGCATGAAGGTTTTGTAGACCGCAAACAAGCAAAGGGGTTAATAGTATGGTGAGATAGCCTTCACCTAAAGCTTGGATTAAAGAGCATAATTATAAGGTTGTTTGGAAATGGTATTTGACTCCATTAAGATTGTCACTGATGGATGATAAAATTAGTAAAAAATGTTGGAGATGTGATATGGAATTAGGGACTTACGAACATATGTGGTACAAATGTGATAAAGTTAAAAAGTTTTGGCATCAGTTGGAGAAAATCATATTTGAAACGATGGGGAAAGCAATAATATTGGGACCAGAAACTATATTACTGTTGATAATTAAGGAAATAGAACCAACAAAATATGAGAAAGAATTGATTAGAATTATGATTATAATGGGTAGAATTATAATAGCTAGATATTGGAAATTAGATGTGAATTTTAGAATAGAAGAGTGGTATTGCGAAATGTGGAAATTAGTTTTAAATGATAAAATGACATGCGATATTAAAATTAGAAATGGTAACTATAAAGAAGATATTTTCTGGAAAATTTGGAAACCATTCGTGGAATATGCCTTTGGAAAATTGGACGCTTTGGTACCTGTACCCCGAGAACATGGATTTTGGCGATCATAGGATATATCCAAAGAACCGAATCTTCCTTTCTTATGTATAGCACAGGGTGAAGTATTGTATATGCTGTTTGTAATGTTATTTTTAAAAAAAATTAAAACAAAAATAAAATAAAATAAATAAAGCTTGGAAGTGCGTATAGCCAAGCCTATGGTGTTCCCAGTTGCAATGTATGGCTGTGAAAGTTGGACCATAAGAAAGGTTGAGCGCCAAAGAATTGAGGCCTTTGAACTCTGGTGCTGGAGAAGATTCCTATGAGTCTCTTGGACTGTAAGTGATCAAACCCGTCAGTCCTAGAGGAGATCAACCCTGACTGCTCTTTAGAAGGCCAGATCCTGAAGATGAAACTCAAATACTTTGGCCATTTAATGAGAAAGTAGGACTCACTGGAGAAGAGCCTAATGCTGGGAACGATTGAGGGCAAAAGAAGAACGAGACGGCAGAGGACGAGATGGCTGAATGGAGTCACTGAAGCAGTTGGCGTGAATTTAAATGGACTCCCAAGGATGGTAGAGGACAGGAAGGCCTGGAGGAACCTTGTCCATGGGGTCGTGATGGGTCGGACACAACTTCGTAATTAACAACAACAAAGCTTGGATGGATTGCTTGAGTGAAGAAATCAAGCAGAGTGGTGGAATTATAGATTTACCAATCTAGATTCCTACATTCTAGATTCCTATATTCCTTTGTATCTTCATCACAGACAGCACGATCTCTTTCTCATGACATGCACAGGGTCCTTATAATGTTTTATATTTATACTATTTCATTTCTTATATGCTGCTCCATTTCTGGAGCTTCACAGAGGCTTATAAGATATACAAAATGTTTTGAATACAAAACAGCGATAAGAAATAATGAACACACAGGCCACAATTTGAAGTTAGCATATTTTAGTGGTCTCCAAAAGCCCTGCAAAGTTATTGGGGGGTATTCCCAAAATTTCAGGGGTAGGATATTCCACAGAATGAGGACTATTACAGAGAAAGGTTGACTGTTACATCCCTATAGATCACATTTCCTTTCCAGTTCAATTTTAGAAACCTACCTTTTCCGTCTTTGATACAAGTACTCCTCGATTTACAAACATGACTGGGACTGGAAGGTGCTTGTTAAGTGAATTGCGCCCAATTTTACAAACTCTGTTGCTGCAGACATTAAGTCAATCATTGGGGTTGTTAAGTGAATCACACAGTTGTGAAGCGACTGTGGGGGAACCATTGACTTTGCTTGTTGGAAAGTGTCTAGGAAAGTCACGACAGTTTTCATAAATATATGCCAATTGTCAAACATCCGCATTTTGATCATATGACTGTGGGGATGCCGTGATGTTGGTCTTAAGTACAAGGATTGGTTGTAAGTCACTTTTTTCAGCAGTGTTAGGACTCCACATGGTCATAAACGAATGTCATAAATTGAGGACTTTCTATTAAGCTGAAAGAGAATGAACCACTACAATTTCTCATACTAATGTGGTCTACAATGCAGTTAGCAATAGCAATAGCACTTAGACTTATATACCGCTTCACAGCAGGGGTGAAATGCTCCTGGTTTGGACCGGATCACCCGATCTGGTAGCGATGGCGGCGGGTGGTTCGGAGAACCGGTAGCAAAAATCCCTGCGCCTCCCCCACCACCACCATGCCCAGCTGAGCCGCACGATCATCAGAGGCTTTTTTTTTAACTTTTAAAAGCATTATTTCTATAATTTCTTCTGCCGAAAAAAATGCTTTTAAAAGTAAAAAAAAAAGCCTCTGATGATCGCGCAGCTCAGCTGGGATCATCAGAGGCTTTTCAAAACATTTTTTTCTGCAACCTCTTCTGGGGAAGAGGTGGTTTAAAAAATGTTTTGAAAAGGCTCTGACAGGCAACACAGCTGAGATCGTCAGAGCCTTTTCAAAGCATTTTTTAAACCACTTCTTCCGCTGAAGAGGTTGCAGGAAAAAAAATGCTTTAAAAGTCTCTCTGACGATCCCAGCGGAGTTGCCTGATCGTCAGAGAGATTTTTCAAAGCATTTTTTAAAACGATCAGGCAACTCCGCTGGGATCGTCAGAGAGACTTTTAAAGCATTTTTTTCCTGCAACCTCTTCAGTGGAACAGGTGGTTAAAAAAATGCTTTGAAAAGGCTCTGACGATCCCAGCTGTGTTCCTGATTGGTGGGATTCAAACGGCCAAATTGCAGTCAGCCGGCAGTCAGCAGAAGTAGCCTGCAGTACTGCACTCTAACCACTGCGCCACTGTGGCTCAATGGTTAATGCTACTAATCATTGTCATCTCCTGAATTCCAGCTCTGATCCATTGTAGCCAGAACAGGAAATGGTAAGGGATGATAGAAACTGCAGCCTAACGATACTAAGTGATTAACAGCTCGTCTATGCATAATGGAGACATATTATCATTTAGTATACTAACCACCTTTGGTTTTCTGACCAAGGGGGGCGGCCTGTCAGGCCTGTAAGCCATCTTTTGCATTAGGCCTTCAGACCTGCCACGTTTACTACTGTGGGAAACTGAGAGGGGGGATTGTATGGCGCCAGGGTGAAATATAGTCATAATAACATTCCTTTCTCAGAGAGTCAAGGACAATGTGCCCTGCACCTGGAAGGCTGGAACAGGGAAGTATCTCCAGTTGGGACACTGCATTGATTGGACCACGGGATGGACATGTGGGTGTTGGGCAGGGACTTGGACTTTTCTTTGGGTGGGGAAAACCTGGAAACTTTCAGATTCGGGTTTTCCCAGATGTGCCAATATGACATCTCTAATAAAATGGAACTTAGAGGAACTTCAAGCCTCGGAGTCTTCTTTCGTTGGGGGGGGTGTTACTTGGAACCGTGACATTAGCAGAATTAAAGGAATGCCATCATTTATAAGAGTGCACAAAATCCCTCCCAAACCTTTATTTTTGGGGGGGAGGAAGAAGAAGTTGGAAATGCAGTGCAAACAGCTTGCAAATTCAGGGGCTTTGAAGTGAAACCCTAATAGAGGAGGGATGTGGGCTTCTACCTGTCAGAATGTTAATGCATTGCTCACTTGTTTATTAGACTGCTAATTACAATAATGATAACCATTTTAACCATTTTGAAAAGCGAGGGATGTGGGCGGGCCTGAAGGGATCAGCTTGAAACTGAAGAGAAACCTCCTACTTTCTGCCTACCCACAGACTCTGAGGATTGAGTCAAACTAAGTAAACTGGAAGAACCTTATGCAGCAAGACAAAGGTGAAATATATACTAGTCTTCATCCAGCAAAAATCAACTGCAATTCCCCAAAACCATTAACACATATAATGCAATGCAACGCAATGCAACGCAACTCAACACAACACAACACAATATAATATAATAACACAATACAATATAATAACAGAACTGGAAGGGACCTTGGAGGTCTTCTAGTCCAACCCCCTGCTTAGGCAGGAAACCCTACACCACTTCAGACAAATAGTTATCCAACATCTTCTTTAAAACTTCCAGTGTTGGAGCATTCACAACTTCTGGAGGCAAGTTGTTCCACTGATTAATTGTTCTAACTGTCAGGAAATTTCTCCTTAGTTCTAAGTTGCTTTTCTCCTTGATTAGTTTCCACCCATTGCTTCTTGTCCTGCCCTCAGGTGCTTTGGAGAATAGCTTGACTCCCTCTTCTTTGTGGCAGCCCTTCAAATATTGGAACACTGCAGTCATGTCACCCCTTCTTTCCACTAGATTAAAAATACCCAGTTCCTGTAACTGTTCTTCGTATGTTTTAGCCTCCAATCCCTAATCTTCTTTGTTGCTCTTCTCTACACTCTTTCTATAGTCTCCACATCTTTTTTACATTGTGGTGAATAGGTTGCACTGGAGTGGTAAACTTTGCTATTTACCCTACATCCCCTACTTGCCTGAGGCAAAAACATCTCAGTGAGACATTTACCTGAGCAAGATTCAAACAGCTTGATACAATGGTTAGATATGGGAGATTCCATTCTATCCCATATAATGACCGTACGTGTATTTGCGGAGCTGAAGAGGTAGAAGACCTGATTCATATATTATTTGATTGCTGTCCGTATAAGGGGGCAAGACAGGTGGATTTCAGCAGGTTCTGACCAGTTCTGGAGAACCAGTAGTGAAAATTTTGAGTAGTTCAGAGAACCGGTAGTAAAAATTCTGACTGGCCACGCCCCCATCTATTCTCTGCCTCCCAAGTCCCAGCTGATTGGGAGGAAATGGGGATTTTGCAGTCACCTTCCCCTGGATGAGGTGGGAATGGAGATTTTACAGTATCCTTCCCCTGCCACACCCACCAAGCCACACCCACCAGGCCAGGCCCACAGAACCGGTAGTAAAATTTTTTGAAACCCACCACTGGGGCAAGAGATAAGTGCCTTGATTCATACATTAAACGTATGGCCCAGTGGGAGGCCCCTATTAGAACAACACACCTCATGTGTGGTCAGAATTTGAAAACGACATTTAATGCAGCACAGTTTCTGACTAAAATGTTCAGCCCATGTCGGCCTGATTGGGGTAGATGGTAGGGGTGATACAGAAACATAATGTTACGTTATTTTATTCTATTTTACCCATTTGTGTATTAAATTATTGTATTTTATCCCATAATTATTGTATTTTTCCCCCTATTCTTATTTTAAATTGTTTTTATAGGCTTTTATTGGCAATATGTGTTTGGACCTTGTACTTTGATACGGCCTATAGGCTAATCAATAACGCTAATCTAATCTAATTTAATCTACTTGCCTGAGGAGAAAACTCTCTCTGGAACCAATTTTTTCCCCTCCTATTCAAAAAAGCAGATGCAGGAACCCCAATCCAGCTCAGGACTGCATTGCATAACAAAAGATTAAAGACTCTTAAAAATCTCTGAACATTTCTGGCATCTGTTATTTCTCATTAAAAATCATTCATGCAACCACTAATTGATTTAATACTACCCTTTTGAGCCTGGGCCTTTTTTTTTTTTGGCCTCTTTTATGCTTAAAAGAAATGCACACAATTGCTAATTGCTAATCCATTTTGGCCCAGCCTTTTAGAGTCATAGATGCTAGCAGAGGTAATCTCCAAAGTGCGATTTCCATTATGTGTTTTTAATTTAACTGAATTAATTACTTCATCATTTTTGTAGCTGGTCTATCTCCTTCATTGTGTTAACAGAACACACTGGCCCAGTTACAAGCTTAGAATCTGCATTTGCCAAGTATTTCACCAAAGTGGTGAAATCCAATTTTTTTTACTACCGGTTCTGTGGGCGTGGCTTAGTGGGCGTGGTGTGGCTTGGTGGGCGTGGCAGGATACTGCAAAATCTCCATTCTCACCCCACTCCAGGGGAAGGATACTGCAAAATCCCCATTCCCTCCCCACTCCTGGGAGAATGATATTGCAAAATCTCCATTCCCACTCTACTCTGGGGCCAGCCAGAGGTGGTATTTGCTGGTTCTCTGAACTACTCAAAATTTCCGCTACCGGTTCTCCAGAACCTGTCAGAACCTGCTGGATTTCACCCCTGCCAATATCCCAGAGTTCTAAAGGAGCTGGCAGATGTCATCTCAGAACCACAATACCACATTTTTCAAAAAATCCTGGAGCACCGGAGAACTACTAGAGGCCTGGAAAAGAGCTGATGTGGTTCCCATCTTCAAAAAAAAAAAGGGGGGGGGGGAAACAGACCCAGGAAACTACAGACCAATCAGGCTAATATCACTACCTGGGAAGATACTGGAAAAGATAATGAAAAAACAGATCTGCAACATCTAGAAATGAATAAAATAATAACTAGCAGTCAGCATGGATTTGTTAAAAACAGATCGTGCCAAACCAATCTTATTTCATTCTTCAACATAGTGACTAAATTAGTAGACCAGCGAAATACTGTGGACATAATATACTCAGACTTCAGCAAGGCATTTGACAAAGTAGACCACAACCTACTTCTTGGTAAACTAGAAAAAAGTGAGATAGATAGCATCACCACCAGATGGATTCGCAACTGGCTGACAAACCATACTCAATGAGTAGTCCTTAATATGTCTACATCTACATGGAGGGAAGTAAGCAATGGGGTACCACAAGGTTCTGTCTTAGGCCCAGTACTCTTCAATATCTTCATAAACGACTTAGATGAGGGAATAGAAGGGGAACTTACCAGATTTGCGGATGATACTAAACTGGCAGGAATAGCTAACACCCTAGATGATAGGATCAAGATCCAAATGGATCTTGACAGACTTGAACACAGGGCCCTATCAAACAAAACGAAATTCAATATAGAGAAAAGTAAAGTCTTACACTTAGGCAAGAAAAACCAAAAGTACACATATAGACTGGGTGAAACCAGGCTTCATAGCAGTAACTGTGAGAGGAATCTTGGAGTTTTAGTGGACAACCAGTTAAACATGAGCCAGCAGTGTGCAGAAGCAGCCAAAAAGCCAATGCAATCCTAAATTGCCTTAACAGAGGGATACAATCAAGATCAAGTGAGGTACTAATAGCACTCTATAAAGCCCTAGTAAGACCACACCTAGAATACTGCATCCAGTTTTGGTTACCACATTATAAAAAAAGATGTTGAGACTCTAGAAAAAATGCAGAGAAGAGCAACCAGGATGATTAGGGGACTAGAGACTAAAACATATTAAAAACAGTTACAAGAACTGGGCATGGCTAGTCTAGTGAAGAGAAGAGAAGAACCAGGGGAGACATGATAACAGTGTTCCAATATTTGAGGAGCTGCCACAGACAGGAAGGGATCAAGCTATTTTCCAAAGCACCCAAAGGCCAGATAAGGAATAATGAATGGAAACTGATCAAGGAGAGATTCAACCTAGAAATAAGGAGAAATTTTCTGACAGTGAGAGCAATCAACCAATGAACAGCTTCCCTTCAGAAGTTCTGGGAGCTTCGTCAGTGGAGGCTTTCAAGAAGAGACTGGACTGCCATTTGTCAGAAATGGTGTAGGGTCTCCTGCTTGGATGTAGGGTTGGACTAGATGACCTACAAAGTCCCTTCCAACTCTGTTAATCTGAATCTGAACATGCTACGCTTGGTGAATGGAATTCAGACGGTCTTCTTGGAATGCGTTCCATCACTTTCAATACAACCGAACGTAAGTATGGAGGAAGAAATCCTCCTAGAAAACCATCTCTTATTTCATCATAAAAAAATTGTGTATTACTAATTGACGGTTGAGCTTACCCCTGCCCCCACTCCCCACCGCATCTTTGAAAGAGCTTCAGAAATGATTCAGAAGATTGTTCATTGCTCATCTATTTCAGTCCGAGATTTCTGTCTTAGAGACTTCTAGCAGAGTTAATGCATCAATTGGAGTTTTCGTAATATGTTTGAATTGAATCAAGTATTCATATGTTCAAGCTCATCCCAGTTTCTCCTTTTTAGGTCTAATCTTGTACCCACATATGCCTTCTCCAAAAGCCATAGGATGCTAGGTTTTGTGAATAGCAATAACAATAGCACTTAGACTTATAAACAGGGGTGGGCTGCTGGGGGTTCGCAGGGATTTGGGAGAACCTCTAGCTAAGATTCTGTGCAGTCCGGAGAACACCCAAATCCCACTCCTGGCTGGCCCCGCCCACTCCCGACATCCCAGGAGTCCCCAAGTGGCTTGTTTTTGATGCAGGTAAGTTCAGGAGGCTTTGGGAGGGCGAAAAACGGGCTTACTGCAAGTTTGGGAAGGTGGAAACAGGCCCGTTTCTGACCTCCAGAGGGCCTCCGGAGCCTAGGGAGGCTGTTTTCGCCTTCCTAGAGGCTCGAGGAAAGCCTCCGGAGCCCGGAGAGGGCAAAATTCCCCCCACCCTGCAGTGCAGGAGGCTGACTAGGCCACGTCCACCATGGCCACACCCACCCAGAGACCAGGCAGGGAACCCCTTGCTTAAATTTTTGAAGCCCACCCCTGCTTAGGTAGCGTTTCACAGTTCTTTACAGCCCACTCTAAGTGGTTTACAGAGTCAGCATATTTCCACCCAAAAAATCTGGCTCCTCCTTTTACCCACCTCGGAAGGATGAAAGGCTGAGTCAACCATGAGCCAATCGGTCATGATCGAACTCCTGGCAGTGGGCAGAGTTAGCTTGCAATTCTGCATTATAATGGATCGGAGGGAGGGAGGGAGGGAGGGAGGGAGGGAGGGAGGGAGGGAGGGAAGGAAGGAAAGAAGGAAGGAAGGAAGGAAGGAAGGAGAGGAGAGGAGAGAGTGATTGGGACTGGAAGGTGCTTGTTAAGTGAATTGCACCCAATTTTACAAACTCTGTTGCTGCAGACATTATGCCAATCATTGGGGTCATTAAGTGAATCACACAGTTGTGAAGCGAACCTGGTTCCCCCATTGACTTTGCTCGTTGGAAAGTGTCTAGGAAAGTTACAACAATTTTCATAAATATATGCCAATTGCCAAACATCCGCATTTTGATCATATGACTGTGCGGATGCTGTGATGTTGGTCATAAGTACAAGGATTGGTTATAAGTCACTTTTTTCAGCAGTGTTATGACTCTACATGGTCATAAACGAATGTCATAAATTGAGGACTTTCTATTCAGCTGAAAGAAAATGAACCACTACAATTTCTCATCCTAATGTGATTTACAATGCAGTTAGCAATAGCAATAGCAATAGCAATAGCACTTAAATACTGGTTCACAGTGCTTTACAGCCCTCTCTAAGCAGTTTAAAGAGTCAGCATGTTGCCCCCAACAATCTGGGTCCTCATTTTACCCACCTCGGAAGGATGGAAGGCTGAGTCAACCTTGAATAGCAGAATTTTCTACCTGGAATTAACCCAGGGAATCTTTGAATGTGTCCGGGATTTCAGTCCATTCTAGCTCCAATAGTTGGATGGAGCAGTGTCACAGATGGACCGGCGATACAGTAGCCGTGACACAGGAGGCAATACACCTGAGTGTTTCCCCTTCCCTCAGTTCCAAAGGAGAGTTTGCAAGACTGAGAATGGCATGGGTTCAAGAAGACTTTTCAACAAAGAAGGAGCAGTTCTGTTACACCCCCATCTGCTTCATATGCCTCCTGTCCATCATTTTCCCAGTATCAACCAATGATAGCATTCGTTCTCAGAAAAAAACCTTTCAGAATGATGTCAAAGTGATGTCATAGAATGAGATTCCTTCCTGAGCAGGAATGGAGTGGAGTGGAGAGGCGTGGGATGGGATGAGATGGGATGGGATGGAGTGAAGTGAAGTGAAGTGAAGTGAAGTGAAGTGAAGTGGAGTGGAGTGGAGTGGAGGGGGGTGGGGTGGGGTGGGGTGGGGTGGGGTGGGGTGGGGTGGGGTGGGGTAGAATAGAATGGAATGGAATGGAATGGAATGGAATAGAATAGAATAGAATAGAATAGAATAGAATAGAATAGAATAGAATAGAATAGAATAGAATAGAATAGAATAGAATA
>WNWU01000031.1:6292273-6316768 GCA_012654045.1 Ptyas mucosa
TCCCTCTGACAATCAGCTGTGCTTTTGAAGCTGTTTTTCAGCCCCAACCTGAGCAATGTGCTCTTCCATGCTTTGCCTGCTTTTCTAATTGCTGCTCCCTCCAACAATCAGCTGGGCTTTATAAGCTGTTTTTTAGCCCCAACCAGCCCCAACCTCAAAACCAGCAAGCGAACTAATGTGCTGAAACTGACTAGGCTAAGGACTAGCCAGATGAATACCTGGTGGGCAGAATTTTTTCTCCCTATTTTCCTCCCCCAAAACTAAGGTGCGTCTTATACTCCGGTGCGTCTTATACTCCGAAAAATATGGTACTTTCTCTTTATCTCACGAATGGCAGTCTCTGATATGGACACTTTTAGCAATATTCACATGTGGCTCTCATTTCCCAAAAGTTCATGAGTTCATCAGCTAACAGAATATATGAGTCAGAGAGCCCCGGGATGAGAATAGATGGGTGTGTGTGTGCATGCGTGCGTATCTATTTTCAGGCCTTTTGTTGTGATGATGAAAGTAAAAAGAAGCAATATTTAAGGTTCTTCAAAGCTGCTCAAATGTATTCCACCTCAATGAAGTTGTGACTGAATTACCCTATTGAAGCCGATCTATGAAGCGAACAATAAAACTGCTCTGAAGTCGTCTATCAAAAGGCTTCACGGGTTCAGTGGTTTGTCCGTAGCTTCTGGGGGTTGGGTTATATGTTTGTATAAATAGCTGGCCGATGAGCTTCATGCTTATCAAAATTCTGTAAAAATGCTTTGGATGTCATTCATTTCCCCCCAGCTCTCAAGTAGTTCTGCAAACAGGCTTCAAAGTGAGTCCTTCTCGTTTTACGTCTCCGATTCAAGAGCTGTGTCCCCGAAACCACTTAATTCCTGCACTCACCAATAACTTAACTTGGAGAAGGAAATGAAACATTTGCTGCCAACACAATGGAGAGTTGTGTTGGCAGCTTTCTGCACTCTGAACATGGGATCAAAATGAATGAGTCCAGGATCTCCTCTTTGGGTCAAGTATTTTTTTTTTTAAAAAAAAATCCATATGATTGGGGCAGGTTTAAGTCTCTCAACCATGAGTGATTGGGAATTGCTGGTCTAAATATTTACTTTTTTGAAAAAACGTTGATGTTAAGCCTAGGAATGCCAATTTTTTTTCCTTCTCTGCCAGCCTCCTTCTCTATTGCTTAGTAGTTCTATGTCTACAAGAACACAGATATCTGAGATCAGAAACAGCGAAGCACATTACCTATCAGAACAAGTCAATGTTCATTCTTCAGGGTTATGTAGAGATTGGCACTCCACATATCTCAACCTTTCGTAGACTGGACATCTCAGAAGAGCTGAGTTACTGGCCACCATTTCAGTCTTGGTTAAAAGATGGGTTAGGACAAGGGTGTCAAACTCAATTTCATTGAGGGCCGCTGTTGTGGACCGCCAGCGGCCTGTGCGGATTGTGACTGATCCCGATGACGAGGAGGCTGGTGTGGTGTCGCGCCAGCAGCCTGTGCAGCCGGCGCTCGAGTCGGACAGTGAGGAGGCTGAAGAGGATGTGGTGCCAGAGGCAGAGACTCAGCCAGGGCCTTCAGAACTTCCAGAGGCTCCTTCAAGTGAAGAGAGTGAAGTGGAGGAGCCTCTTCTCAATGCTCGAGCATGCAGGGCTGCCAAAAGGCAGGAGTGGCTACTCAGGAGGAGGTCTCCTTGAGAGTAAGGCTTGGGGTTAATTGGCTACTTCCTTAGCCTATTTAAGTTTGCACACAGATAGCAAACATTGCTGGAAACAACGTTTGGTCCTACGCAGAGCATTTTGAGAGTGAGGTTTTTGTTACAACTTGGTTTCTGGGCTGATTGCCAACCCTTGTCGGACTTTGTTTAATCTCTGTAATTCATAGCAGGCTGATAAGGACATTTGTGGTTAAAGCCTGCATTTTGAAAGGGGTCTGTTTGTATTAAACAGAGTTTTTGGAGCTGTGTGTGTGTGCTACACTTCTTGGAACCCATAGCTGGGGCAGAATAGCCGCATCAGGGCTGTGGCGGGCTGGGGAGCATGGCTGACACGGTGGGTGTGGCTGACAGGGTGGGCAGGGCCAGCTCGATGCCACGCCCCAAACTGTTGGCATGTTTCCTCTTCGCATTGGGTAGACCGGGCCGAAGCCATGTTGGCCCGATGTTTCCTCTTCGCACTGAGTAGGCCCCTTACATTTTCCAGAACAGCTCTGCAGGCTGGACCTGACCACATCATGGGCTGGAATCGGCCTGCGGGCCTTGCGTTTGACACCCCTGGGTTAGGACATAAACAGTTTTGATTATCTAAATGGATGGTGTACATCCAATAACTCAAAGGAGAATTGTGACATTCTCTATTCTCCTGGATCTCTTAACAGCTTTCAGTACTGTCAGTCTGTTCTGACTTAGGCCTCCCAAGATCATGAAGCAAACTCCTCATCCCAATAAAACCTCTTTTATTTAGGTTAAAGGGAATCCCCCTCCAGCAAAGTCCCAGCAAACAGTTTTTCATGAGATTTCACAACTACAGACCTTTATCAGGCTGGGAGAGTTGCCAGACCGATATCTTCCAAACTCCGTGTTGTAGCAGCAATTACTCGGCAAGAAGTCAGGAACAGATCTTCACGCTAGTGAATTGAACTAATTGTCTCCTGCAAACTCCCCTCCCCTTCGCTCCTCTTTATTCCCTATGGAAGGGGCCATTCGCTGCCCAGCTGTACCTTTACTCCCGAGTCATCCCTTGTTCCTTAGCTGTTCCCTTCTTCTGGCAGCTCTGTGAATGTGCACATTGGGAACAGGCTCCAGCTGTTCTTCTGTCCCACTGATATCCGACTCTGAAGGCAGCTGATAACCTTCGAACGGTCCAGGCCCCAACTCTGCCTCTGACGCAGAGCACTCATCAGAGCCTTCCCTAAACTCCAGGACTGGCCCATGTTCCTCCCCAACCTCATCACTGTCTGCCACCAGCTCCGCTGGCCGCTGGCGGGCCACAACACAGTCATAGTACTGTATATTTCGGGGTCACTGCCTAGGTAGAGGTGGGAGGGGTTTTTTTTGTTCTTTACTAAGATTTCTTTCTTCTTTTTCTTTTTAGAAAAAAAAATCAATAATAGTGCTCATGTTCTGCAGAGTCATTATTATCACTCAGCTGTGTAATCTATTTAGATAACAGCATGATGCACTTGGGGATTAAACTATTCTTTAGGGAGGAAGGAACTGAAAATGACAAAATAGAGAGCCAATTGGATGAATATGGAAATAGAAATAAGCGGAGTAAATAGAAGGGAAAGGTTTCATAGCATCTTTAATACATTTATTGTAGCACAAGAATGTATGTGTATACACACACACACACACACACACATAAAGCAGTGGTGGAATTCAATTTATTTTACTAATGGTTCTGTGGGCATGGCTTGGTGGGTGTGGTGTGGCTTGGTGGGTGTGGCTTGGTGGGCATGGCAGGGGAAGGATACTGCAAAATCCCCATTCCCTCCCCACTCCAGGGGAAGAATACTGCAAACTCTCCATTCTCACCCCACTCCAGGGGGAAGGATATTGCAAAATCTCCATTCCCACCCCACTCTGGGGCCAGCCAGAGGCGGTATTTGCCGGTTCTCTGAATGACTCAAAATTTCCGCTACCTGTTCTCCAGAACCTGTCAGCACCTGCTGGATTTCACCCCTGATATAAACCGGTATGTCAGCAATAAAGGCAAATGTATATTAATATTCAGTAGTCGTGTCGTTTTTACCAAGCAATTCTATGAAACACATTAGGGTGATTAAGGATCAGGTTTTATATGTTACGTTATGCTTGCTCAACACAAAACTTCAGAAGGTAAGGCATAATTGCTTGTTTCATTTTTTTTAAAGATGAAGACGGATTTGCAAAACGATTCCTTTCCTTTGTGTTTTTCATGGTCTTATATCTTCCCAGTTCATCTTTATTTTACAACTAAGGATGTAATTCTCTCACGCCCCATCACTTTTGGTAAAATATTAACTTTCTTCCATGTTTTAATTTTTACACCGGGAAGGTTTTAAGAGATTCCAGACAGTGCTACACTTCTAAAACAAGACATTGTGAGATTGAAATCCGCCTCCCGATCCTCAAATCTGGAAGAATTCCCTTCTAACTATTCTCGAATGAGGGCTCTGAAATGTTATTCACTGAGTGAGACTGACTCACTTAATCATTATATATTTAATATTCAGCCCCTGGAAAGCTGGAAATAGATGTCCCAAGTAAAACAAGCTGATTAATATTTTTGATTGTGAGTGTTGTTGAATCTTGCTAATTTTGTATTCTATCAATTATTTTGGTTGTTTGCTTAATCACAACCAAAGATCCCGATGTCAGCCTTTCAAGGCTGCCATAAAGAGGAGGAGATGAAGCTTGAACTTTTACCTACTTATTCTTTTTGTAGATAGTGTTGCTTGGAGATGGGATGGGAGGGGGGAAATTCCTGGGGTTGGAGGCAGGAGCTGAGAAGATTGAGCTGGAAGATGGCCAATAAGAAGTTAACGTTTGGGGGAACGGAAGGGGAAGGTTTTGGGGTCAGAGGGTTAGTATTGGCTAAGACAAAGTTGGGACCAGATCTGTCGTTCTCAATAAATGAAATATTTCAGCAAAGACTAATTGCTTGGGAGTGCAATTTATTTGAGATGACATCGGAACCTGACACCCGAGGCATTTTAAATAATGTTTCCCCCTTTTTAATTTTATCCTTATACCAGTACTTCCCATTAGGGCAAACTGAATGATGGCATTTCATAGTTGGACAGAAGTTAGAACCAAGAGCTCTTTAGAATTGTCCTGAAGCTTTAATTGCAGCATTTATATTGATTGTTTCATGAGTTCAAGTTAATACAGTGTTTTCCTGAAAATAAGACATCCCCTGATAATATGCCCAATTGGGCTTTTGAGCACATGCGTGAAAATAAGCCCTCCCCGAAAATAAGCACTCCCTGAAAATAAGCCCTCCCCGAAAACGCATGCACAGCCGGTCCCCACCATTAGGGATAGGTTAGGGTTAGGGATAGGGAGACAGAACTGGAAATCAGGTAAGATGGCAAGAGGAGCCCCGTCTTGCTCTATGCGCCCCAAAATAATAAGTCCTCCCCGAAAACAAAGCCAAGCACTTATTTGGGGGTTCAAAAAAGTATAAGACAGGGTCTTATTTTCGGAGAAACACAGTATCTGTTTCTCCTAATGCCACAGCCTTTTGAGCAAGACTTGTCTGAAAGACAGTGATTAGGTCAAGATCATGCTTAATGTTTGAAAGTATTAAGTTTCTTTAGTGTACAACTTCAACTTCTTAGACCTTCAAAGTATTGCAGTGGTGGCTGTTTTCAGTGTCCGTTCTAAAAAGTCAACCAAGAGAATAAATATGCAGTCTTGTATTTATAGTCTTCCCCTTAACAAGACCACCCAGTCTTCTTCATTGAGCAAAGCAGGCATGAAGCAAGATGCCATATGAGCGCTTCACTCAACGACTGCAATTCAATCTGTCTTAGTTTCAGTCATTAAGTGACCGTGAAGGTGGCTAAATAGAGTGCTGGAAGAAGGCTTCCCAGGTGTGTGGTGGGATGGGGAAAGAACCAAGGTCTCCCACCAGACCGGAAGGCCCAAGTCCTCTCCTTGCCCCACCAGGCAGAACAATCAGGAGGAAAAAAAATGGTACTTGTGTTTTCCCCACCTCTTCAGGGTAAAATACTAGCAAACGTCATTTTTCGGAGCCTTTCGGGATATTGGGATTCACTAGCAAATCCCATCATTTTGAAAGGCTCACAATGCTGGCATTCCATAGTGTTTCCATGAGACCTGAAGTCCATTTCTCCAGCACATGGAGAATTTCCCCTCCCTGTATGGAGAGGAGGAGAATTACCTTGGCGCATTGGAAGAATTGACCTCCAATCCAATGTCCCTCGGCTTGCAATCTTCCCAGCCAGCTTTCCCATTGATTTTCTAGGGAAGCCAGCAAAGTAGATTGCAAATGGAGATTGCAGGGCCCTTGCCAACTGGTTGTAAATGTGAACAGGTTGCCAAGCATCTGCAATCCAGTCATGTGACTGGCATAAAGTTTTACAATGGGTTTTAAAGCTTTATTGGGCCATAAAGAACCCATTTTCTGAGAGGTCATTGAGATTGCAAACAGGCATGAAATGACCAGTCATAAGTCAAGGAGGTGCATCTTATGCCATTTATCAAATTTAAGACTAAAATATTGATCAGAGAGAAAGCTTCGAGACTTTGAAAGTATTTTATTGAGGGGATGGACACGGCTATCTTATGTATTTGCATAAGAAGTAATGAGGATTACTCCCAGATACCGTGAGTAAAGAACTACAATCCAAAGTTTAAATTCACATGAGCGTTATCAACTTTGGTGCAATTCACTTATGATTAGATAAAAATCAAGCCAATGTTAAAGGAAATAAATAAAGCAAAATGGTAGTAAAACATCTAGGAAGGAAGGAAGGAAAGAAGGAAGGAAGGAAGGAAGGAGCTCAAGAAGAAGGAAGAGGAAAAAGAAGCTAAGGAGAAAGGGAAAATGAAATGCAAAAGGAAGGAAGGAAAGAAGGAAGGAAGGAAGGAGCTCAGGAAGAAGGAAGAGAAAAAGAAATTAAGGAGAAAGGGAAAATGAAATGCAAAAGGAAGGAAGGAAGGAGGGGGGAGGGAAGGAGCTCAAGAAGAAGGAAGAGAAAAAGAAACTAAAGAGAAAGAGAAAATGAAATGCAAAAGGAAGGAAGAAAGGAAAGAGGGAAGAAAGGAAGGGAAAGAAAGAAGGAAGGAAGGAAGGAAGGAAGGAAGGAAGGAAGGAGCTCAAGAAGAAGGACGAGAAAAAAACTAAGGAGAAAGGGAAAATGAAATGCAAAAGGAAGGAAGGAAGGAAGGAAGAAAGAAAGGAAGGAAATTTACAGAAGCTTAATAATCTCTTGGGATCCTCTACCAGGGTTTTGTCTGGCAACTGACCACAAAAAATTGTATGGTACCTTTGATACATTTTTGATCTACTTGTTTTAGATTATTCAGGTTTGTACCTCATTCCAGAAGACATCCAGACAGATCTCCATCAATTGCACTTTATTTTTTTTTGGCTTTACCCTAAACTGTCAAGAAAGTGCAGCATTTGGGGAGATTTTCTAACTTTTAGCTCATCCCTGAATATGCATCTTGGCCAAAAGCTCTATTTAATCTTTAGCAGGAAATTGCCTACTTTACAGAATCGTCCTTGCCTAATGACCATTCATTCAGTGACTATTTGAAGTTACAACAACACCGGGAAAAAAATATTTATGACCGGTCCTGAACATTATACGCATCACAATATTACCACAGTTATGTGATTACTCTCTGGCTGCTTGGTAACTGTACTTTGATGAATCAAACAGGCCGAAGGTTGAACATTATGTCCCATTAAAATCAATGGGCCTTGCAAGCGGAATGAATAGTCCTGTCCTTAACTTTAGCAATTACCCCGGACTGTTATCCATAACAACTTCTATCATAAGACATTTGCTACTACTTATGATGGTGATTGCCAACATATGGTCTCTAGAGGACGAGGTGATGAATTGCAATCTTCCCATGTTCACAGGCCAAAGCTCAGCTACTAACCACAGCTGTCTTTGTGCACCGAGAGTCATCTGGTGCAGCGGCCACCAACTGGTGGTCCGTGGACCACTGGTGGTCCACGAGAAAATTTTGGTGGTCCGCAGAAAAATGATTTGTATTTTTTATAATTGCACTAAATCAGGGGTCCTCAAACTACGGCTCCTGGGCCGGATACATGCAATGAATGTTTGTGTTGCTGCAGAGAGTCTTCCCCTTCGAGGTCTTTTTGTGCGGGTCAGAGGCGGAGAGAAATTCTGACTTCGTTTGCTTCAGCCTCCTGGTGCGGGGTTTTGGGTGAAGGCTGGAGGGAAGTACCACTGGTGGTAAGGAGCTGGAGGGCCTCGTTCCAGTGGGACTGCATCATGGCCTGGAACTGGCTAACCATCTCAGCCCGCTGAGCCTCCAGGCGCCAGTACCTGGCTTTGCACTCCCGCAGGTCTTCCCTCTGCTTGGAAAGCTTATGCTCGTAGTCCTCAGGGAGGTGCTTCCATTGAGCCTTCTTCTAGGTCAGATCCAATTTGAACTGTTTTGCCAACTCTTTCTCGTGGTGGCTGCTTAGCTCCAACAACTGCTTCCTATTGGAGCCCTAAAGAGCCTAGGCAGGCAGGTGAAGAGTGGCTGCGAGGGGAGGGGCGAGTAGAGGCCGGCGAGGCATCCTTCGACGTGAGTGACATCAAATTGGCCACGCCCACCCAGTCACATGACCACCTAGCCACGCCCAGCCAGTCAGTCATTAGGCAGATCATATTAGTGGTCCGCGGGATTTAAAATTATGAATTTAGTGGTCCCTGAGGTCCAAAAAGTTGGGGACCCCTGATCTGGTGGGACTCTGCTTGCTATTCCTTGAATATACTGACAATTAGCAGATGAGATTCATTTTCTCATCTCAGCTCTGTCTGATCATATTTCCTGAAAGTCTGATGGAAGGCCACCCACTGCTCTTTCTACTGCTAGATGGCTGAATGACAAAGCCGTAAGATTTCCTTAGGAGAAGAGGGATGTGCTAATTAATCACCCTGACACAATTCCCCCAAGAAAAAGGAAGATAATTGCGATGTTCCTGAAGAGAAGCCTGGATCTAGGGAGGCTGCCCGAGTACAAATTTCGTGGCGGAGTGAGAGGTGTGCCTCCTGGCTCCCCAAATTCTCCATGGCCTGATCTGGGAGTTGGATAGCAAAGTCGTTGGCCCTGTTGATGCTTGGAAAGCCACGTGACACAATGTGCCTTTCTTAAAGATTAAATAAAGCTTTTGGGCAAGATGAAAATTCAGGGATGAGCCGGCGCTAAAGGTTAGAAAAATCTCCCCCAAATGCCGCACTTCCTTGACAGTTCAGGGGCAAGCAAGGAAAGAATAAAGGGCAATTAACGGAGATCGATTTGGATGTCTTCTGGAATGAGGTAGAAACCTGGATAATCTAAAACAGGGGTGTCAAACTC
Organism: Ptyas mucosa; assembly: GCA_012654045.1. Classification (NCBI taxonomy): domain Eukaryota; kingdom Metazoa; phylum Chordata; class Lepidosauria; order Squamata; family Colubridae; genus Ptyas; species Ptyas mucosa. The sequence continues at coordinate 6,301,330 of WNWU01000031.1, forward strand.
AAGGCTTGTGGGCTGAATCCAGCCCGTGGGGTGCTTAGATCTGGCCTGTGGGGCTGCCTTGGAAACAGCGAAGGACCAGTCCGCGGTGCCTCAGCCAGTGAAAATGGAGCTCGGGAAGGCCGCGCACAACCTCCCCAAGCTCCGTTTTTGGTGGCAGAGGGCTGCAGGAGGCCGTTGCAGTCGAAAATGGAGCCTTGATAAGTGATGTCGAGCTGGCCACACCCACCCTGGCCACGCCCCCCCTCACACACACCCCAGGTCAAACATAACCCGGATGCAGCCCTCAGTTTGACATCCCTGATCTAAACAAGTAGATCAAAAATGTATCAAATTTACCATACAATTTTTGTGGTTGGTTGCCAAGCATAAGCTTAGTGGAGGAGCCCTAGAGATTAATAACTTTCTGCAACCAACCAACCTTCCTTCCTTCCTTTCCTTCTTTTCCTTCCTTCATTCCTCTTGCATTTCATTTTCCCTTACTTTGTTTTTAACTCCTTCCTTCCCTCCCTTTAATGAGGATTTGATCTATGCACCATATCAAAAGATCTCTGGATTGGGGTCAAATTTCATGCCTTTTTTCCCCCACAAAACATCATTACAATCAGAATATTTGGCAGATATTGCCTGCAGGGCAGTGGTGAAATTCAAATTTTTTTACTACTGGTTCTGTGGGCGTGGCTTGGTGGGCATGGCAGGGGAAGGATACTGCAAAATCTCCATTCACACCCCACTCCAGGGGGAAGGATATTGCAAAATCTCCATTCCCACTCTGGGGCCAGCCAGAGGTGGAATTTGCGGGTTCTCCGAACTACTCAAAATTTCCGCTACTCGTTCTCCAGAACCTGTCAGAACCTGCTGGATTTCACTCCTGCCGGGGTGGGGAGTGGGGAGGGTGAGGGAGGAAGGGAAGGGAAGAAGTGTCCTTCTGATCCATGAGGAGTTGGAGAAGAGAACATCAGGTCCAACCAACATTGAATTTGACACCCTGAAAGTTAAAAGTAACGGCCTCTTCATTGTCATGGCTATGTGGATTGTGGACCTGAACACACATCATCTTTAATATTTACAGAGACAATGATTACAGATGAGAAGATAAACGACATTCTGAAGCTTCTTGAATTGGGAGATAAAGAGAGGCTGTAGGTTCAGGAATTGGCCTCACGGCAGAAATTCTGCCGTCAGTAGTTTCCACGGTCACCAATGGCAAAACATACTGCATGCAGCTGTAGATTCTCCACAATTGTTAATAGCTCAGAATCAGAAAGGGGTATAACTAAACCAGTCTGAGTGCAAAGATTAATAGGAAAGATCCAATGTTGACCTGAACATCATATGTTCAGACTCTTCCCATCCTGCTTACAATCTTTTTCGACTGTTGCCTTCTGGCAGAAGATACAGAACAATTAAAACTCGGACTGCACGTTTTCTGAATAGTTTTTATCCCAGAGCTATAATTCCACTCAACAATGAACTAAAGGGCCACCATCAGCGAGCTGTTGGACAGCATTACTTGGTCTGTTGTGTGGATGTTTGAATGGTTTAGGGGAATTTGTGGTGGGTGGGGCTATGTTTGGGGATTGTTATATGTGTTGGACCTGGTCTTTGGGTGTTAAATGAATTTCGTTGTAGGGGTATACTGTGTATACACGTACAAAGACAATAAAGTTATTATTATTATTATATGAAAGAGATCTCTGTAATTACCAAATGTCTTCCCCTCTAAAATTCCTGAAGGGCTGAATCCCTTCCTCATAAACTAGACTTGGGAGCATTTAAGGCAACTGCTTGCCCGTAATGTTCAGCACTTAGTGATTGACTCACTGTAAGAACCTCAGCAGGCAGCCTTGCGCAGAATGCCTCCGACGTCTCACAATATAAACAAAGATAATGTGAATGGCAGCGTTGCTTTTCTGCGGCAACCGGGGAGCATTACTTGCTGCAAATGGCACAGCGGCAAAGAACAGGCATAGCGGCATTCAAAGATGTTGATAAACAAACCGGGAAAGACTTACAGGTGGTGTTTTGCCCATGGTTAACTGCAGCAAGAGTGTGTTATATGCACCAAGATGGAAAGACTCTGAGACAAAGATACACAAATCTGTTCCTTGATTTCAGTGCATTGTCTCCTATGTGGGACAATGTGCTTCTCTATTTTAGGTCGTGTGTAGTAATTATTCCAAGTTTTTTTTTTTAAATTGTTTCACACCTATCCCGAAAATGATGCTATAGAGCACTGCACACCAGAACAACTAGACACAAGAACGTTTTTTCCCCGAATGCCATCACTCTGCCAAACAAATAATTCCCTCAACACTGTGAAATTATTTACTAAGTCTGCACTACTATTAATCTTCTCATCGTTCCTATCACCCATCTCCTCCCACTTATGACAGCATGACTATAACTTTGTTGCTTGTAGCCTGATGATTTATATTGATATTGATTGTTTCCTGATTACTTATTTGTACCCTATGACTATCATTAAGTGTTGTACCTTATGATTCTTGACGAACCTATCTTTTCTTTTATGCACACTGAGAGCATATGCACCAAGACAAATTCCTTGTGTGTCCAATCACACTTGGCCAATAAAGAATTCTATCCTATCGTATCCTATCGTATCCTATCGTATCCTATCGTATCCTATCGTATCCTATCCTATCCTATCCTATCCTATCCTATCCTATCTTATGCATCTGAAGGCACAACAAGTAATGGATGGAAAACTATCAAGGAGATATCCAATCTAGAACTAAGGAGAAATTTACTATTACTCTGTTGCTTGGCATGTACATCAAGAGCTTCTGCACCAGAGACAAATTCCTTGTGCACCTAGTTACTCTTAGCCAATAAAGCTGTTCTGTTCTGTTCTGTTCTATTTTCTGTTTTACTCTACTCTACTCTACTCTACTCTACTCTACTCTACTCTACTCTACTCTACTCTATTCTATTCTAGACAACATCATGTCAGGATAACCACTCTACTGCCTGCATCTACAATATACTCTGTCAACTGTTGGGGGGGGACTGTCTTCACCCTCTTTCTCTCACATATGATATCTGAGCCAAGGTGTCTCTTACTCCTGCAGCCCCTCCCTCCTGGAGATCCATTTGTCAACCCTGAAGCTGACCTGGCTGTGGTCATTTTGGGGCTTCAGTGCTGCCACAACTGGAGCCGTGGGAAAGGGAGGGGGAAGTAGAGATAGCTGGGGTTCTGTAGCCAAAATGAAATACTTTCTCTTGGGAACCAAGGACATTCCCACCAGGTGTCCAGAAGGAGGGGACTGGTGTCATCTAGCAACTGGACTGTATCCTAATTGGACCATGTGACAGATTGTTTGGAGAAAGTGAAAGAACTTTTACTTTTAATTAAGTGAAAACCGTGGGAACATTTAGAGTCGGCTTTCACCAGTTCGTGCCAATATGACCTACCCAATAAATCTATTCTTTGAGGAATCCAACTGCCTTGGAGTTTTGATTGCTATGGGTGTGTCACTTGGATCCCTGACACCATTCTCATTCCAGGTTCCACCTTCCATCACAGGTCCCCTGCACTGGGAAAAGTTTAGTTTGGTTTAGTTTTAGTTCTTCTAACTTTCAAATGCAGTTCTAAGAAATGATGGGAAGACAATTTTCAAAGGGAAAAGGGAAAAAAAGAGATCCAAATAAATCTATATAGGATGAGATAACAATCACCCTTCCCTTTTCTTGTCTGTCCTTTCCACCCCAATTCAATCAGTGCACACGGGAAGGCTAAGAAATAGAAGCTGTTCTTTTATGAGTATTTTGAAAAGGGCTCATAAATGTTTATTTATATCCATGCTTACACAAGTCTAAAAATGCCCGGTTGTTGGATTTTTTTTTCCAAACTCAAACCAGAGATGAAAATCCACCAGTCTAATGCATTATAGATGAATGAAGACTGATGCGATTTAAAGACCACGTGTTTAGCAACTGTTCTAACTTACAAAAGTGCTGAACAAAGGAGATTCATGACAGGTCCTTGCACTTGCGGCCGCCACAGTGTCCCCACAACGATGCGATCACAAGGACTGCTTGGCAACAAGCTCGCAATGATGACATTGCAGTGTCCTGCAGTAATGCGATTGCCATTCGTAATCTTCATTGCTGGCTTCCAACAAGCAAAGTCAATGAGGAAGCTGGCAAGAAGTCACAAGTAGGTCTATCATGTGACGGTAGGATGTTGGGACTGCATAGGATTTGCCTAACAATGACAACTGGGACTGCCACGACTGTAAGTGTCACGTTTTATGATTGTGTTGTATAGCAACAGAGTTGCTGGTCCCAATTACCATTCTTAAGTGAGGACTAACTTTACTAGGCTTCCAATGAACACTAACACTGCAGATAGGCCAGAAGGAAAAACTTTAGGGGAGATTGTGAAGGATGGGATATCAATCTCTTTTTTTTTAAAGTTTCTTTATTGAGGCATTTATTAATACAAAAAAGAAAAAGATAGATAAAGAAAAAGAGAAAAAAAGAAAAAAAACAAACAAAAAAAAAAGAAAACCACACAAACTAACAAGTAAACACATAAAAAATAAAACTTTTACAAATTGATTCAACGTTTCCGGTCTTGAGGAGTCTTTTCACATATAGATCATATTTACACTGTGTATTTACGTTGTTATTTATACAAAATAAATAACAGATGGCAGAGTTGAAGATGGCAACCTCCAAACTTAAAAAGAATAAATCACCGGGCCCAGATGGATTCCCAGGGGAACTATATCAAAACTCTGAACTGGAAGAAATTTTGCTCCCAAAACTGCTAGCAATATTTAATGAAGTATTAACAAAATCTAAAATACCAGAATCATGGAGGGAGGCGTATATCACACTCCTCCCCAAGGAAGGGACAGACACAAAATTGATCAAGAATTATAGACCAATTTCTTTACTTAACACGGATTATAAGATATTTATGAGCATCTTGGCAGAAAGGTTGAAAAAGATATTGAATAGAATAATACGCAATGACCAAAATGGATTTCTCCCCGGGAGACAAATTAGAAACAATATAAGAACAATATTGGATGTGGTAGAATATTACGAAGACCACCCAGGCCAGGAAATGGCACTGATTTTTGTAGACACCCAGAAGGCCTTTGACAATTTAAATTGGGAATTTATGATCCAACAAATAAATAAAATGGGATATCAATCTCATTCATGAGCAGGAAATGTTTTGGGGGCTGACGTGAAGTACTAATACCACTCTATAAATCCCTAGTAAGACCACACCTAGAGTACTGCATCCAGTTTTGGTCACCACACTATAAAGAAGAAGTTGAGACTCTAGAAAAAGTGCAGAGGAGAGCAACCAGGTTGATTAGGGGACTGGAGACTAAAACATATGAAGAATGGTTACAGGAACTGGGCCTGGCTAGTCTAGTGAAGAGAAGGACCAGGGGAGACATGATATCAGTCTTCCAATATTCGAGGGGCTGCCACAGAGAGGAGGGGGTCAAGCTGTTTTCCAAAGCACCTGAAGGCCAGACAAGGAATAATGGATGGAAACTGATCAGGGAGAGATTCAACCTAGAAATGAGGAGGAACTTTCTGACAGTGAGAACAATCAACCCATGGAACAGAAGTTGCCTTCGGAAGTTGAGGGAGCTTTATCACTTGAGACTTTCAAGAAACGATTGGACTGCCATTTGTCAGAAATGGTATAGGGTCTCCTGCTTGAGTGGGGGCTGGACTAGATGACCTATAAGGTCCCTTCCAACTCTGTTAATCTGTTATAACCTCAAAGGCTCTGGGTTTTAGAATTCAAGTCGAGCCCTAGGTAAGGAGCAGGCATGGTTTTCTGCCCAAATAGGGACGATCCCCAGAAAAATGTTTTCAGTGAAATCTTGCACATGCAAAAACCGAGCGACACAAAAAGACCTAAATCGAAGTGGTTTGGCTGTGGACAGAGAAAGAATGAGAAGTGAATTGCAAAATAAATATTTGAAGAAGAACAAATGAGTGAGTGAGAGAAAGGGGAAATCAAGAATGCCATGTGTCAGCTTTGCGAGGTCGTCCAGACAAGACGCTTCTCCAGAAGTAACTAGTCCTAACTTTATTGTAAAGTAACTTTAACCCAATGTTGCAAGTCGAAAAGTATATCTCTGCCTCCTTTATAGTCCAATTAACTAGCGAGCATCTCTTCTCAGATGATTGCCACATACACATTCCTTCTATGAGCCAAATATGCTGCTTATCTGACTGTTGTTTAGTCTAACACTCCTGTCTCCCAAGGCCATTCCCTTCCCATACAGGTAGACCGAGTGGTGAAATCCAAATTTTTTTACTACTGGTCCTGTGGGCATGGTTTGGTGGGCATGGTGTGGCTTGGTGGGCCTGGCTTGATGGGCGTGACAAGGGAAGGATACTGCAAAATCCCCATTCCCACCCCACTCCAGGGGAAGGATACTGCAAAATCCCCATTCCCTCCCCACTCCTGGGGGAAGGATATTGCAAAATCTCCATTCCCTCCCCACTCCTGGGGGAAGGATATTGCAAAATCTCCATTCCCTCCCCACTCCAGGGGAAGGATACTGCAAAATCCCCATTCCCTCCCCACTTCAGGGGAAGGATACTGCAAAATCTCCATTTCCTTCCCACTCCTGGGGGAAGGTATTGCAAAATCTCCATTCCCTCCCCACTCCTGGGGGAAGGATATTGCAAAATCCCCATTCCCACCCCACTCTGGGGCCAGCCAGAGGTGGCATTTGCCGGTTCTCTGAACTACTCAAAATTTCCACTACCGGTTCTCCAGAACCTGCTGGATTTCACCCAGGGTGACCTCACTCAACAACTGCAGCAGCAACGCCATCGCTAAGAAATGCACTCCTAAACCGAAACATCCTGTGATCTTGCTGGATCAGTTACAACATCAGTTCTTCTGCAGATACTAAGATAATCACCAACGACCATTCAATGTGACATCGTGTCACCCTGAGTTGCCACTTCTTGCCAACTTCTCCATTCACCTTGCTTGTCAGAAATTGGCTGTGAAGCTCACAAATTGGCGATCACGTGAAGTGCAGGGAGATGTTGGACAGCTGCAACGAATAGACCTGATCATAAAAGCACTTTGTCAGCACTATCCTAAGTTAAAATGGTTGCTAAACAGTGCCGTCATTAACCAAGGACTCCCTGTGCACCATGTTAGATAGCGTTGATGAGAGTCTCACAGGGAAAGAAGTGAAAGAAGTTTAAAGGATGAAGTTAAAGAAGTTTAAAGAATAAATGCCAAAACAATTGGCAAGGATAGAAAAGTGTGGAGTAGAACGCTGAATAATGTTGGTGTAAACTAGTTTGTACCCTGTTTCCTTTGTTAATCTTATACCTTTAATTCCCCTTTCTTTGTTATTTCTTATCCTTTTCCATGCATTGCATAAGGTTCCTTAGCCTGCAAGGGAAAAGTGCAATAGATAAGCATATATCTTGCACCTGTGACCCAGTGGCCTCTGAGCATAAACAGAGAGACTAAGAGATACTCAGTGATGCTACAGCCAGAGTTATTTGAAATGTTAAAGTGTTCAAGTTAATAGCCTACGTTTGTAGAGTAGGTTTATCAGAAGCTGTGCTAAATAAATGCAGATTTAATATCAAAGGCAATATCCTGTTAGAGGAGCAGCAACAGGGAAGGTGCTCTTTTTAGAAGTACTGGTAGTCCAGTGGGGATCTACCCGGCTGCTCTGGGAAGCAGGACATTTAAGGACACTGATCTGATAAGACCTTTGCTGATGGTCTTACAATGAGGACGAATCTCACTGTTTCCGGAGCAGAGACTGCGAATCTTGCTAAAATTCTTAGAAAGTGTTGCGTGCCTATTTTGGACACCTCGTCCAAAGGATGGCATTTTTTTAAAAAAAAAACAACAACACACATTTTATATTGTAAACTTCCCATTTTGAATTCTAAATAAGTAATTAAGGAAATGATAAACAAATCACAGATATGTAGATAGACGAGAGTCACTTTGGTGTAGTGGTAAGAGTTGGCCTAGAAACCTGGGGACTGTGAGTTCTAGTCCTGCCTTAGCCGCAAAAGCCACCTGGGTGACTTTGGGACAATCCTTCTCTCTCTCAGCCCAGACCAGCCCACCTCACAGGGTTGTTGTTATGGGGAAAATCGGAGGAGGAAACGTGCACAGGCTGCCTTCTTCATATAAAACAACAACAACAACAACAACAATAATAATAATAATAATGGCAAGATAAAAATCTAAGCAAAACTTAATCAACGGATTAAACACAACATTTGCTTTCTTTCTCCTCGCGAGAAAGATGCCGGAGTTTCAGTGCCTAACCTTACACACACACACACACACACACACTCCGTTCTCTGAGCCTCAGTTTCCCCTTTGGTAAGGGACCGCTGACCTCGTGCAACGAATAGTAATTAGTCCCAGTAACAGAGTTGGAGGGAACCTCGGAGGTCACCTAGTCCGACCCCTTTGGCTCACGCAGGAAACCTAGACTAGGGATTCGAACTCGCCGAACTGCCAACCTTTCTGATCCGCAAAGCTCAGCCTCTTAGCCACTGAGTCACGGGAAGACCCCAAGCCAAGGAAGAGACCGGAGCCTGGCATCTTCTTCCTCTCCCCCCCCCCTTCCATTCCTTCCTCCTCCTCCCCCCCCCACTTCTTGTCCCCGGTGGAACTCCCTGACACATGATTCGTCCCGGGGCTGCCTCTCCTCTCCCTGCCTTTTTACCTGCGTTCCTGAGCTTGCGGTTCTTGAAAACCGAGACGACGACCAGCAGGCTTCCCACCACGTCGACGACGGTGGTAAAGATCAGCACGCTGGACAGCACCGTCACCACCCAGCGCGGTCTCGGGTCCGCCGCCGCCGCTTCTTCTTCTTCCCCGCGCTGAGGCAAAGGGAAGGCGAAGGCTCCTCCGCGCCCCGCCAGCCCGCTGCAGTTCCTCAGAGAGCCATTCTCCAGCATTTCGGAGCAGCCCCTCCGCCTGCCGTCCGGCGCCCGCCTCTTCGCATTGGAAAGAGCGGCCAGAAAAAGTCTCCCCGTTTTCCTCCCTTCTCTCGCTCGCCCCGACAAAGCGCTACTCCGCCGCTCGCCGCCCCGCCAGGGGGTTTAATAGGCTGTTGCTTCTCTCCCCCCTACCCAACCCGGGCCCCGCCTCCCCCCCTTTTTTTTCTCCCTCCAAACCAAAGGCGCGAAAGGAGGAGGTGGGAGGGGGGGGGAAGAAGGAGGAGGAGCTTCGGTCCCAAACTCCACCCTCTTCTTATTGCTCCCCTGAAGGGGAAAGAAGAGGGAAAGGAGTCTCCAGCCCCGCCCCTTGGGGGGCTACGCCACGCCTCCTCCTCCTCCACCACCCTCTTCTTATTGCTCCTTTGAAGGGGAAAGGAGAGGGAAAGGAGTCTTCAGCCCCGCCCCTTGAGAGCCAGGCCACGCCTCCTCTTCCTCCTCCACCACCCTCTTTGTAGGAATGTTCTTGGATCGAGCCCAATGAAGGAGATACACAGGCATGTGTATAATCAAGTTTGTTTATTTACATAATGTTTCTCTCTTACAGGTTTGCAGCTAGAATGGAGCTCAGACCGCATGGATGACCCTTAAGTACTCCAGGGGCGGAGTCCAGGTGAGGAGGGGTCAGTGGGTGAAGGGATCCCTGGGTAGTTAACCCTTACAACACTAGGTTTGGAGGGCAGGCATTTATACTTAACAAATCCCCCTCTAGATGCCTGGCCGTAAGATCACAAGTGGATTGATCATGGTTTATCGATTTGTGTAGTATGACACCTAGTTTGGATGTCAAATAGGTATGCTGTTTGTTTAACAGAGGTTTGGTTAAGATGTCAGCAGTTTGTTCTTGTGTATCACAATGTAATACTTTAATAAAGCCCATGCTGGAGAGTTGCCTAACGTGTTTGTGTTTTATATCTATGTGTCTCGACCTTTGACCCACAGCATCAGCTCTAGATATTTCGATAGCTGCCTTGTTGTCTTCATGTATGTGGATGGGGTATGTGGGTTCGGCCCAGATGTTGGAGAGCAAGTCATCGAACCACACCAGATTATTCGCAGCTTTGGATAAGCATATATATTCGGCCTCAGTAGTCGATGTAGCCACTAGGTTTTGCTTACCAGTGTACCAATGTACAGGGCTGCCGTTCAAGAAAAATATGTACCCTGATGTACTTTTTCTACATTTCACGTCCCCAGCCCAATCTGCGTCTGCATAACATGAAAGAACTGGCTTACCGGATGTTTCCGGTTCTAGACATAGGCATGCTTCTGTACTATGCTTTAAGTATCTAAGTATCCTTTTTGTGGCATCCCAATGATAATTGGTGGGCTTGCCCACATGCCTCGACAGAAGGTTGACAGTTAATGCTATGTCAGGCCTCGTCCAGTTCGCTATATAAAGTAAGGAGCCTATTATGGATCTGTATAAGGTATTGTCATTAAAAGGCTCTGACTCATCGTACATGTTTTTTAGGAAGTCTGGTGTCATGGGGGTTTCGCATGGTCTGGCATCAAACATGTAACATTTATGTAGCAATTCCACTATCTTTTCTCTCTGTGACAGTCTGAAGCCTTTGTTGGTTTTGGTAATTTGTACCCCCAGATACTTGTCAACCTTTCCTAGTACCTTCAAGGTGAAGTGCTTTCCCAGTTCTTTAGCAAATGTTTCACACTTATGATCTTGGTCACCAACATATAGAATGTCATCAACATATACCAGAACGTATTCTATGGATTTACCCAACCTTTTGATGAAAAAACAGTTGTCGGCAGAGGTGGCTTCAAAACCCATTGACCTTAATGTTTTTGACAAGCATTCATACCACCGTTTCCCAGACTGTTTTAGTCCGTATAGACTCTTGTTCAATAACCAGGTTTCCCCTTTGCGTGTGTTTTTACTATGTGGAGCCCTAACATAAATTTCCTTATCTAGATCAGCGTGGAGATACGCTGTCTGCACATCGAATTGGTGTACTTTTAAGTTTAGAATCGAGGCTATCACCAATGCACACTTTACGCTTTCTGCTCTGACGGTGGGGGAATATGTGTCTGTGTAATCGTCTGGGAATCGTTGGGCAAATCCCTGGGCTACCAATCTAGCCTTATATAATGATTTACCTCCCTCTAGAGACTTTATTTTGTATATCCACCTAGTGCCTATGGTGGTCTTATCACTAGGGGCCTCTGCGGGCGTGTATACCTTTAGCTCACGCAGGCTGTTCATCTCTTTCTCCATCGCCTGTTCCCACTTTTCCTTCTCGTCAGTGGGTAAATTGAGGACTTCATCGTAATTATTGGGGGTTACTTGGTTAGCATGGAGAGATAGCACATAGTCCTCTAGTTTCTTGGGGGTTTTATTTCTAGAAGTCCTAACTGGCCTTTCGGGCGTGGTTTCCGTATCGTGAAGGTACCTGGCTTCCTTTTCCGTGAGTGTTTCTACTTTTAGGTCTGGGTGTCCCTCTTTCCACTCTCTGATTCTTATCCTATGCTCCCTTGGTTTTGTAGCTTCTATGTCATTGTTTATTGGTCTGCCCTGTTGTGTTTTGATATGTGAACGGTTGGTGTTTTCCCCTTCTGTGGTTATTTCATTAAGATGTATTTTGGACCAATTAGAGTTTTCATGAAATACTGCGGTGCGTGAAACTATGAAATTGTTGTTGCTGTCAATGAACCTAAAACCCTTGGTGCCCGGTTCATATCCCATGAATCTTAGTCGCCTGGAAACTTTGTCTCCCTTCCTGCGTATCTGTCTGGGGATATGAACATCGGCGGTTACACCAAATATGTGAAGGTGTGCTATCTTTGGCTTCCTATTATACATGACCTCGTACGGTGTTTTATTTATTACGCTACACCATAACCTGTTAAGCGTGTAATTTGAGTATAAAACGGCTTCTGACCAGTAGTGTTGTCCTAACCCTGCATCCTCTAGCACACATCTCATCATTGTCTGTAGGGTTCCATTTTTTTTCTCTGCGACTCCATTTTGAAATGGCGAAAAAGGGGCCGACGTAAAGCGCAGCATCCCTTGCGCCCTGAGCCAATTTGAAAATTCTTGAGACATGAACTCGGACCCTCGGTCTGTCATTATTTGCTTGATTTTAATATTATGTTGCAGTTCTATCTTTTTATGAAATTCTTTAAATTTCTGGAACACCTCATGTTTGTGCTTGAGTGTATATATATAACCGTAGCGACTGAAGTCATCTACGATAGTCAGGAAAAACCTTTTCTTATATTTGATGGATGGCCTTAAGGGCCCAACTAGGTCCATGTGTACCATTTGAAACAAGGAATTTGTGGTGCGTTCTGATTTTTTTGGTCTGGCTTTGGTCTTCAACTTGGAACATTTGCACACCGAACACTCTAAATAGTTTTTGCAATTTTTAACCTTTAATCCATCAGAACAATTGACCATTTTTTGTACAACCGGAAAACTGCTATGACCCAATTTTCTATGCAATAAATGGGCACACTCATCGTGAATGGGTTTGCCTAACGATGGCTTCTCTTTTTCTAAAGTTTGGTTCATGTCTGGGTCACTGGGCGTCGGGTCGTGATTAACTTCCTCTGTCTCCTCGGTGTTGGGTGCAGTGTCTATCATGTCGCTAGTGTTGGTGTTTATCCTGGGGGGGCTGCTACAGTTAGGCTGGAAGTATGGTAAACCCTCGCTTATTATAGTTCTACCGATGATCCTCTCATCTCTGGTCAAAAATACCTTCCCTTCCCTAAATGTTATTTTTGTTCCCGTTTCCTTGCTTAGCTTCAAGGTGGCTAGTATGTTATAGGGTATCTCCGGAACAAGCAATACCCCCTCTATTTCCCCTATCTCTGGGATGTTTATGTTGCCTTTTCCGGTTACTAGCACGTTGCTTTGGTTAGCCACTTTAATGGTGAATTTCTCTTCTGTGAATTTAGTAAATAATTTTGTGTCATAAGTGGTATGGTTTGTGGCTCCTGAATCTAGGAGCCATGCATTTTTGGTGTTGGTGTATCCCAGTGTGCTGTCCCTTGCTCTCAGCCCATATAGTGAACCCTTGTGACTGTCCCGGGAACTGTCCCGGTATCTCCTCCCGTCCCTGGGTTTGGGTGAATCTCTGCGCCTATATCTGTTCTCATTTGTCTGTCTTTCGGGGAGTCTATGTCTGTTTTCAGTCCTGTCTCTAGATTGTGAGTGTCTCATGTCTCTTATTCTCCTGGGGCAATCTCTTTTATAGTGTTCCCTGGAGCCACAATTGAAGCATTCTATGTCGCTGTAGTCTCTGCTGTGGAATTCTACTCTTTTGCTAATCCTTGGTTCTCTGTGGTTCTGGTATCTATCCCTCCTGAGGTTGTCTTCCGCGATAAGTTTACTGGTTAGCATATCTAAGGTGATGCGTTCTAGGCTGGAACTGTCTAAGTGCATGATGAAATCATTCCAGCTGTGGTCTAAGGAATTTATGATCACGCTCACCATGTTCCCTTCTGTTATGTTCTCCCCCCTCTGAATTAACTCAGCTCTGGTGGCATTGAGTGACAATATGTGTTCACTCATTGAAGTTCCCCCCTTGAGTTTGGCTGAGTAGAATTCCCTGGTGATTCTTGTGGTAGTGGCTATACTTCTGCTGTGGAACATTTTATGCAAAAAGGTTACTATTTCTGACACTGTCAAGTTGTGGCTGATACTGGGATACATACTGAGTGATATGCTGGTTAGTAACAAGTGGTAAGCCTTATGATGCATGCAATCTAACTGAAAAGTCCAAGGCTTTTCAGGTGGGTTAGTTATAAAAAATAGTAAATGTTCCTTTAAGAGGACAACCTGTAACTGTTGGTTCCATTCAACAAAGTTAACCCCATCTACCCTGAGTTTGGGAAAGTCATTTGGAAGTGTCCCTGTATTGTGAGTAATATTACCTATTGAGGGTTGCTGTCCATGGTCCAAAGCAAAAGGGAACTCACAATAAGGCAGGGGAATGCAGGGAGTCAGTCTGTAGTGACTTGCTTCTATGGTCTGTTGTTTTTTTATTGCAGGTCGGTTCTGCGCATGCTCCTGGGCCATTCTGTCTCTGCCGCCGTCGTGGAAGGAGCTCGTTCCTGCTGCTCCCGGGTGAAGGCCTTGCCTCTCGAGTTGGACTTCTGGCTCCGTCTTTGGAGGTCCTTGGAGGCCGAAGTTTAGGTACGGGCCGGCGCCTATGCCCGTCGACAACCCCGGAGGTCTCGGCTGAGTCCTTTGGTGTGGTAAGTATTCATTTATTTCTCCCGGTTTTATGGCGTAGCTTAGGGGATGCATGGCGAGGTTTCCGGCGTAGAAGGTGGGGGGCTGTGCCCACGCCTCGGTATTTCTCTTCCATAGTTGGTCTTCGTGGCTGCCCTTATGCGTGTAGGACGTCACTTTATTTCCCCCTGCGGTATCGGTATCGGCATCGGAACTTATTATTTTTATTTTGGTTCCGAAAGCCGCGGTGATGGTCCGCATGGCCTTTTCTACTTCGAGTTCGGTAGGCGAACTTGATGTCACCTGTCCGGTATAGTTCTTGGCCTCGTGGTTGTATTCGTAGGCCTTGTGGTGGTAGGCCTCGTTTCCCGCCGGGTTTTTTAAATCTCGGGATCTGATTGGGGATTGGTCGGCCATCTTGGGTGATGTCACCATCCAAGATGGCCGTTGTGGGGAGCGCGCGAATCTTGGATCGGCTTCATCAGTGAGCGAGTGGTAGGGGTTTAAATCGCTTACCACGTTTTGGTCTCTGCACTCCGTTTTGTCATCTTTCTTCCCGGTCGCTGCCCCGCAGTCATCAAGGAGGTTGCGGAGTTCCGCGATGAGACTGGACTTGTTTGATGTCGATCCGGCTAGGCTTAGTAGCTTTTCTTTTAGCTCCTTTTCTTCGCGTAGCTCGGTCTCTGATTCATCCTCTCTTTCGTCTAGGCTTCTCTCTGTTATTCTTGAGTAGCCAGGGCTGGAGAGTCGTTCTTTATTCCTTTGCATTTCTGCTAGCTTGGCTTCAGCTGAGGCTAGCATTTCTTCCATCTTCTTTTTGGATGCACGGGTGTTTACTCTTTCGGTTTCTTCGTTCAGCTTGATATTTTCAGACATCCTTTTAGTTTGGTTTGGGCTATTTAGAACCATCCTCTGCTACCATATTTGTAGGAATGTTCTTGGATCGAGCCCAATGAAGGAGATACACAGGCATGTGTATAATCAAGTTTGTTTATTTACATAATGTTTCTCTCTTACAGGTTTGCAGCTAGAATGGAGCTCAGACCGCATGGATGACCCTTAAGTACTCCAGGGGCGGAGTCCAGGTGAGGAGGGGTCAGTGGGTGAAGGGATCCCTGGGTAGTTAACCCTTACAACACTAGGTTTGGAGGGCAGGCATTTATACTTAACACTCTTCTTAGAAGGGGAAAGAAGAGGGAAAGGAGTCTCCAGCCCCGCCCCTTGAGAGCCAGGCCA
>WNWU01000031.1:6316778-6338741 GCA_012654045.1 Ptyas mucosa
AGAAGAGGGAAAGGAGTCTCCAGCCCCGCCCCTTGAGAGCCAGGCCACGCCTCCTCCTCCTCCTCCACCACCCTCTTCTTATTGCTTCTTGAAGGGGAAAATAAGAGGGAAAGGAGTCTCCAGCCCCGCTCCTTGGGGGCCAGGCCACGCCTCCTCCTCCACCCTCTTCTTATTGCTCCTTAGAAGGGGAAAGGAGAGGGAAAGGAGTCTTCAGCCCCGCCCCTTGAGAGCCAGGCCACGCCTCCTCCTCCTCCTCCACCACCCTCTTCTTATTGCTTCTTGAAGGGGAAAATAAGAGGGAAAGGAGTCTTCAGCCCCGCCCCTTGGGGGGGGCTACGCCACGCCTCCCGGTGGGCGGGGTTTCTGGTATTCCAAAGTAAACTTTTGCGCGTGGGTCTTTCATTCATTCATTTGTCGCTCGGAAGGCTTTGGGGGAGGAATCCGGTGCGGGACGGGACTGGAGGTGACTGTCAAAGGGTCCCAAAGGGACTCCCGTCCATCATTTACTCCCAAATGCACATTTGTAAAATCTTGTCTATATTAATAATGCATTCATATAAACCTTGAGTAGATCTTAATATAGAATAGAATAGAATAGAATAGAATAGAATAGAATAGAATAGAATAGAATAGAATAGAATAGAATAGAATAGAATTCTTTATTGGCCAAGTGTGATTGGACACACAAGGAATTTGTCTTTGGTGCATGTGCTCTCAGTGTACATAAAAGGCAAGATACGAGACTTATATACCGCTTCACAGGACTTTACAGCCCTGTCTAAGCGGTACAGTTACTATAACTAACTAACTAGTATAGTATAACTAACTAATTAGTATAAACCTTGAGTATATATTGGTGTATTTATTAGTATAATTAGTATAAACCTTAACTGGTATATATTAATATATTGATTGGTTCTTGCTTTTTTCCTCTGCCACTCTCCTCCCGCAGTTTTTTTAAAAAATGTCCCTGTGCATGAGAAAGAGGCCTCTCACCAGATGTGGTGCGTTATTGAGAGTAAAAGGGTGAAGATAAAGGAAGGAAGGAAGGAAGGAAGGAAGATAGGAAGGAAGGAAGAAAGAAAGGAAAGAAGGAAGGAAGATAGGAAGGAAGGAAGAAAGAAAGAAAGAGGAAAGAAGGAAGGAAGATAGGAAGGAAGGAAGGAAGAAAGAAAGAGGAAAGAAGGAAGGAAGATAAAGAAAGGAAGGAAGAGGAAGGAAGGAAGGAAGAAAGAAAAAGAAAGAAAGAAAGAAAGAAAGAAAGAAAGAAAGAAAGAAAGAAGATAGGAAGGAAGGAAGCACCTGAGATTTGTTGAGAGCGCCCCCGGAGGAGCCAGAGCACGTGGGAGGCTATCCCTTCTTTTCTCTCACACGGATTGACACGGGCGTGACTCACCGGATCCGAGGCGTGGAAAGGAGAAGGAGGGGAGAAGGGATGGAGGGAAGCATGGATATCTTGACGCGGGTGGGTAGCAAAATTACCAAAAAGCTGCGGGGCGACCGGCTACCAAGAGTTGGTCTGCCGTGGCTAATAAGCTACGTGGGTTGGGGAAACTCGTTGGATGCTCTCTGGGCATGGCTGAAAATAATCAAGTGAAACGGAAGCTGCTTTCAAACATAAAGTAGTGGCCAAAATTGTGGAAACCTTTTGGGAAACGTGTATTTTCTAAAACTAGCTAATAACACCACTTTTTGGGGGAGTAGTACCATAAAATTATATATCAACGGAAGGATAATTTAATCAAGAATGTATTGCAATAACTTTTATGAAGGATTTGCCATTAGAATAGCAGTTATAGTATAAAGAAGAAAAGTGGAAACGTAGAAAAAAACGAGATATACAAAAAGTATCACTATGTCAGTTAATACTTAGTTGGGTAACCTTTAGCATGAATTACGGCCGTACAACATCTTCCCATGGAGTGAACCAAGTCTTTTAGTTCTGCAACTGTTATAATGTGAAACCAAGATTGAAGGATTACTTCTATTAACCGGGTTTTATTGCTGGGCCGCTTCTGACTACCAAGTTTCTTTAGTCGGCTCCATAGATTTTCAATTGGGTTAAGGTCTGGGCTATTCCCAGGCCATTCCATCAATGGAATATGATTATCTTGAAACTCAAAAAAAAAAAAAAAAAAAGTGGTGTTATTAGCCATCAAACTTCAAAAAGACACTTTCCCCAAAACGTTTCCACAATTTTGGCCACTACTGTAGTTTCCTTTACCTTAGCTTCTTTCTGAAAGTTTTGGGTTCCCATCTGCCAGGTGGCAGAAAGGTGACATTTTCTCAAAATCCAAGCTAGCAAAAGGAGCTGTTTGCAGATCTTAAACCTCACCCTCCCTCTCGAGAACTTAAAATGGGACACGTTTATCCACCACTTATTTCATGTGCTTTTAAACTGTCTCCCTCTCAGGTTAAAACTCGATCACTTACTTCAATGATCTTAGCAATTGTGTAAGTCTGCTCCTTTTATATCCACTTATCTGGGGGGGGGGGGATCCCATTAAATTCTATGAGGTTTGAAGAAGACACTTCTCCTGCATGTAACTCACGTGTAAAGTTTCACACCAAGGCTCAAAGGTCTTAGTGCTCAAAGTAATAAAACCATCATCAGTTTGTTGGCTTGATTTGCAAAACCCTGCGAGGTGATTTGGGTTTAGAGCTTAACAAAAGCCTTTCGCCTTTAATCAAGAAATAAACATGACAAAGAAGCGAATGTTAATATTTATTTATTTTTTTGCTACTTTTATATTGGCATCCGCAGTCCCTAACCAGCTGTGCCAGGAAACATGCTAGCTAAAGTTAATGGGGGTTGAAGTTGAAATAGTGAGAAGATGGCAGATGGCTGAGTGAAGCCATCTCTGCTGTTTTATTTGACTAAGGGAGAAGCAAAATCTTCCCTCCGTTCTCCGCGCATCTGAAATTACCTCTTGCAAAATTGCAAAGGGGAGAAGTCTTGAAATGGATTTTATCTTGAATGAGTTGGGCTCATTCCCAAATAGTGGAATTGTGCTTTTCAAAAATAGGTCCGTAAAAACCTCCTAGTTTTCATTGCCCATGATATATAAGTCATTAAGAGTTAGGTGGGATATAAGATTAGATTAACAGAGTTGGAAGGGACCTTGTTGGCCATCTAGTCCAACCTGCTCCCCCCAAACAGGAGACCCTACACCAGTGATGGCTAATCTTTTTGCCATCATGTGCCAAAACTGAGGAGAACGTGGTGGGGTCACACGCACGTGTGCCCACATCCCTAATTCTATGCGCCTCGCCCCCCCGTGCTCCCCCCACTTTTGGCACGTGATGGCACAGTAGGCTTGTTTTTTGCTCTCCCCAGACTCCAGAGCCTTTCTAGGAGCCTGGGGAGGGCAAAAATGGCCTCCCCCTTCCCCAGAGGCTCTCTGGAGGCCGGGAACAGTGTGTTTCCTGACTTCTTGTGGGCCCAGAAGGACTGAAAATCAGCTGGCTGGTGCATGCATGCGTGCCAGAGCTGAGCTCACGTGCCCACCGATATGGCTCTGCGTGCCGCCTGTGGCACCCGTGCCATAGGTTCGCCATCATGGCCCTACACCATTGATAGCTAACCTTTTTGCCATCACGTGCCAAAAGCTGGGGGAGTGTAGAGCGGTCGTGTGAATGTGTGCCCATATCCATAATTCTATGTGCCTTGCCCCCCCCCCCACATGCGTGCGCGACCCCCCCATGCTCCCCCTGTTTTTGGCATGTGATGGCACGGTGGGCCTGGTAGGCCCATTTTCCCCCCTCCCCAGGCTCCAGAGGCTTTCTAGGAGCCTGGGGAGGGTGAAAACAGCTATCCCCACCTCCCTGGAGGCCCTCAGGGATCCGGAAACAACCCATTTGCCGACTTCTGTTGGGACCAGAAGGCCCAAAAATCAACTGGTCAATGCACACATGCGTGCTGGAGCTGAGCTAGGGCAATGCTTGCGTGCCCACCAATATGGCTGCGCGTGCCACCTGTGGCACACGTGCCATAGGTTCGCCATCATGGCCCTACATCATTTCTGACAAATGGCAGTCCAGTCTCTTCTTGAAAGCCTCCAGTGATGAAGCTCCCACAACTTCTGAAGGGGAGCTGTTCCATTGGTTGATTGCTCTCACTGTCAGAAAATTTCTCTGCCTTATATTATTTTGCCACCAAAAAAGGCACCAGGTCTCATTTCGGGGAGGGGGGGGGATGTCATCCACTGACTCACCTCACTTGCACGTGTCACCCCCCCACCTCCTTTTCGCTGTCAGAGGTCTTTAGGAACTTTTATGAGCCTTAGTGGCGCAGCAGACTAAAGTGCTGTTAAGTAGCACCAGCTGCCTGCAACTACTGCAAGTTCGAATCTCACCAGGCTCAAGGTTGACTCAGCCTTCCATCCTTTCGAGGTAGGTAAAATGAGGACCCGGTTTGTGGGGGCAATAAGCGGACTTTGTATAAAAAAGAACACCGCTTAGGGCCCCCTGAAAGCCCTACTAAGCAGGTATATACAAAAGTATGAAGGCTATTGCTTAACGCATTGTAAGCCACCCTGAGTCTCCGGAGAAGAGCGGCATATCAATCGAACCAGTAAATAAATAAATAAATAAATAAACAAACTTCTTTGGCTGGCAAGGCCAACAAGGCTTTCCTGAAGGCCACTGCAGCCAATAACAGAGTTTTGGATCGATCCAGAGCTCCATTATCGGCTGCAGAGGCATTAAGGAAAGCCTTGCCAGCTGCAGAAGAAATGGGCTGAGGTGTGTGAGGCAGTGGTGGGTTGCCCCCTGGTTCGGACCAGTTCGCAAGAACTGGTAGTAAAACTGGCGGGAGGCTCCGCCCACTGACCCGGATGTCATCAAAGTTGCAAACCAGTAGTAAAGGTAAGTAGAACTCACCTCTGGTGCGAGGCCTGATTGCAACTGTCCGAAGGTAAGTAATAGGGCAGCTTAATTTTTACCCGTGCACCCTGGAGTGGGTGGGGTCTTAATTAGGGCGTATTTTGTGGGGGGGGGGTCGGGCTTATATTGGGTGCACATGTAAAAAAATCAACTTTCAGAGTAAGTGGTATTTTCAGGGAAACTTGGTACTAATCTCCCATCCAGGCATTAGAAGTGATACCGCTGATGGGGAGCTGGCAATCTATCCGGCTTACAAGAAACCCATTACGCATTCAAGCATCTTCAGATCACTTGGTTAAGTGTAATTTTGCATCAGGCAGAGTTTGCAAAAAAATAAAATAAAAGGAGCCAAGACGGTACTGAAGCAATTCTTTGGATGTATTGGCTTTTCCAAGGCCGAATTGAGCCTTTTTCATCGTCCCTTGTTTCTCATCCACAACAGCTCGGTGGAGGGAGGATGCAAAACGATGGGAGCTATTTTTGGATGTCACGTTTCTATTTTCATGGGCAATATGCCCTAATATATCCGACAATCACTTAGATGATTTAAAACTGTTTCTCATGGTGCTTCCAAGAGAATCCTAATAGTGCTTCCGTGCACCAGTAGACCCGTCAAATAGGCCATTTCATTTACATCATTTACCGTATTTTTTGGAGTATAAGAGGCATTGGAGTGTAAGGCGCATCTTAGTTTTGGGGGAGGGAAATAAGAAAAAAGCTGATTGGCAGGTGGATCGGCCTCCCGGAATACCCCCAATCAGCTGTTCCCAGAGGTGAATTTTAGCAACAGGTTCCTTAGTTGTGAGCTCTGTGCCTTGCTTTTTTTGCTTTTTTTTCTGCCTCTGAAACTTCTGAAACTCCATTTCAGAAAAAACTTTTTTTCCTGCCTCTGAAAGCCTCTGAAACAGCTTCAGAAAAAAAGCCTCTGAAGCTCTGTTTGAAGCTTTGTTTCTGATGCTTTTTTTCAGCCTCTGAAACCTCCGTTTGAGAAGCTGGGCAGGATTACATTCGGAGTATAAGACGCACCCATATTTTCACCCTCTTTTTTTGAGGAAAAAGGTGCATCTTATACTCTGAAAAAATATGGTAAGTCCAAGCGTAAGACTTCCAGCAGAAACCACCTAAGAAAAGTCACCCATCTGAACAACCAATATAAGCAATAGCAACAGCACTTAGACTTATATGCTGCTTTACAGTGCTTTACAGCCCTCGCTCTAAGCATTTTACAGAGTCACCATATTGCCAGAGGTGGTATTCAGCCGGTTCGGACCAGATCGCCTGAACTGGTAGCAGAAATCGCTGGTTGGCCTGCCCCCCTGCCCATGCTCTATGCCATCCTATTTAGGCATGTTTTTGAGGTCGGGCGCATGTGCGGAAGGCACACACATCAGCAAAGCGCATGCACGGATGGCTGGACACATGACCATGTGCTCACATTTGCGAACCAGTAGGGAAAGTAAGCGAATACCAACCCTGCATATTGCCCCCAACAATCTGGCTCCTCATTTTACCCACCTTGGAAGGATGGAAGGCTGAGTCAACTTTGATCCTGGTGAGATATGAACTTGCCAAATTGCAGTCAGCCGGCAGTCAGCAGAAGTAGCCTGCAGTACCACACTCTAACCACTGCGCCATCGGGGCTCCATAAGTGAAGTGGTTTGCAAATGAAATCTCAAGAGAGAGAAGCACACACATGGAAAATCTTCCTCAACTGGTGTCTATGGAGATTCTCAATCATCCAAGTCATAAGTTGTCCCAAAGGTAGTTTTCCAAAAGGCCATTGGATGTTCTTGATAAGGCAGGTATATAGTCAAGCTCAGGGGTGAGTTCTACTTACCTTTACTACTGGTTTGCAATGGGATTGTGTGCGTGCGCCCACTTCGCTCGCACATGAGCCTTGCTTCTGTGCATGAGCCTTGCTTCTGTGCACGGGCAGATTGCTGATGACGACATCCAATGATGACATCGGACCGGTTCTTGCAAACCGGTCCGAACCGAGGGCAACCCACCACTGGTCAAACTGCGATTTCTATTTTCTTCCTCTCTCTCAAAAGAGCTCAGAATGGATTTAACATCATCATCCAGAACCATTGGCTTAGTCTTGCCCTTTCATTCTTCTTTCTGGAAGAACACCATGTTTCTAGCCCTCATGATTCCAAGAAACTGCTTGAGAATATATAGCTGATGGCACGCTGGCAACTCAGAAGTCAGTGGAGACTGCCAAAGCAGAGAACCAAGGTCATCTGGGCTTCCAGCTTGGACTGAAGATTATTCTTTTTTCATTTTAAGGAATGTCCCAAAGATGCTTTTTCAGGAGGGAACTGGACTTCCTTGCTTTTTGTTTTGAAGACATTTCTCTTCTCATCCAAGAAGCTTCTTCAGCTCTGACAGGATGGTAGGGAATGGAAGGATTTATATTCCTTGCAGGCAGCTGGTCATTTGCATCCTTTTAGAGGGTCATTGAAGCGCTTGGAGTCTGTATCTCAGGGTCACCTGAGTAGTGTTCCTGGTTCCTGTAGTCTGCAATTTTTTTTTCCTCTGGAAATCTGGAACACCATTCCAAAAGTGTTCCTCCCAAATTGTATAGCTAAAAGTCTGTAGAGGTTCTCAGTCCTCCAGGTCATGGTTGTCCTGGACAGTTAAACCTTTTAAAGAATGTTATATCCTGCCACAGTTATAACCTTGAAAGGAGCATGTATGATAGAAGGAATGAAAATTGCTCTCTGGACAGCTTGTTTTTCTTTTGCTTGCCTTGGGTAGAATCGGAACGTGTGACTTTCAAGAGAGCAGAAAATCTACACTTGAACAAGAGCCCTCTGCCACTCCTGCCATACATTTGGTGCAGTGGTCGGTTTCAATTTTTTTACTACCGGTTCTGTGGGTGTGGTTTGGTGGGCGTGGCATGGTTTGGTGGGCATGGCTTGGTGGGCATGGCAGGGAAAGGATACTGTAAAATCTCCATTCCCTTCCCACCAGTGGAAGGATATTGTAAAATCTCCATTCCCTTCCCACCAGTGGAAGGATACTGTAAAATCTCCATTCCTTCCCCACCAGTGGAAGGATACTGTAAAATCTCCATTCCCTCCCCACCAGTGGAAGGATGCTGTAAAATCTCCATTCCCTTCCAACCAGTGGAAGGATACTGTAAAATCTCCATTCCCTCCCCACTCCAGGGGAAGGATACTGCAAAATCCCCATTTCCTCCCAATCAGCTGGGACTTGGGAAGCAGAGAATAGATGGGGGCGGGGTCAGCCAGAGGTGATATTTACCGGATCCCCGAACTACTCAAAATTTCCGCTACCGGTTCTCCAGAACTGGTTAGAGCCTGCTGAAACCCACCTCTAACTTGGTGATTGTGGAAGCAGACAGAATTGAATTACTTCTTATGTTGGAGGAGTGGGGGGGGGAGAAGAAATTTGACTAAAGATAGGTTGGGTGCAGCGGTGGTATTCAGCCGGTTCTGACCGGGTTCTGGCGAACTGGTAGTGGCAACCTGTGGGTGGCTGCCCACCCGCACCGGTGCTATGCCGTCCTATTAAGCCACATTTTCTAAGCCGCACTCATGCATGCAAGCTGCGAGAGAGAGCAAAGCGCACACGTGGAAGGCCACATGCATGCACGGAATGCGTGTGCGCTCACATTTTTGGTGCATGGCGAACTGGTGGTGAAATTATGTGAAATCCACCTCTGGTTAGGTGTGTTGCAATAATATTCAAATTAATGGTACGAAGACGTTTCATTCCTGACAGTTGCATTCAGGCAGCTGTTTTCATCAAGGGAATTTATTACCTAAAAGCAAAATCCCAGATAATGGGTCTCTTAAGAGGAATGAATTTTCCCACTCATCTATGGAGAGGGCTCTTCTATGGAAAACGAGGAAGTCATTTGATGAATGGGCTGTGTTTTGCCTTTGATTGCCTTAAGTAGCATATGCAAGCACTTCAAAGAAGGAAGCTCATTCATCCTTCGATCCTTCAAAAAAAATAGCAAAGCTCTGGATTGTTTATATGGGGATGAAGTTGTGGCTTAAAGTACAATGAGGTCAAGAGTCGGTTTAATGTTAGCGGCATTAAAGGCACTGCAAATATCGATGAGGAGGTCTTGTTCTTGATTTGCCTTAGGCACACATGCCAGCTGGATGACTTTGGGCCAGTCTCTCTCTCTCTCTCTCTCTCTCTCTCTCTCTCCCTCCCTCCCTCCCTCCCTCTCTCTCTCTCTCTCTCTCTCTCTCTCTCTCCTAGGAAGAAGAAAGGGTAGGACAAACCGCTTCTGAAAATCTTGGCAAGAAAGCTGCAGGGATTTGTCTAGGCAGCCATCGGGCGTCAACACTCACTTGAAGGCACCAAAAGAAAAAAAATAAAAAGATGGAAAGGGAAGAAGGGAGGACAGGACTCAATGACATGAAAAGATCTATCCCAGGAGTGTCAAACTGAAGGCCTGTGAGCTGGATCCGGCCCGCATGGTGCTTAGATCTGGCCCACGGAGCCGCCCTGAAAACAGCGAAGGACTGGGCCGCGCTGCCTCTGCCAGTGAAAACAGAGCTCAGGAGGGCCATGGATACCCCCCATGAGCTCCGTTTTCACTGGCAGAGGGCTACAGAAGGCCCTCCCGCTGAAAACAGAGCTCGGGAGTCCATTTTCACTGGCAGAGCATTCAGGCCACCACAGGTGCACCCCCCCCAACATAAGTGATGCCAAGATGGCCGTTCGGGCGAACCGGTAATGATAAAAACTACCGGTTTGGTTGAACCGGTAGTAAAAAAAAAGCTACTGGTTCCTCCGAACTGGTATTTCCGATGATCAGCTGTGCCGCACGGTTTACCTTTGCTAGAAAGCAGGAAATCCTGCTTTCTAGCAAAGCTAAATCACGCGGCACAGCTGATACCGCCCCCCCTCGCTGTTCTACTTACCTAAGCCTCCTTTTGGCACATACTGCACATGCGTGTGCAGTGAACTGGTAGCAAACCACTTCAGATTTCACCACTGCACCCCGAGGTAAAACGCAACTCTGACGCGGTCCTCAATGAAATCGAGTTTGACACCCCTGATCTATCCCATAGTGATTTTAGCCATTTATTTGTGCTTCAAACTAGAACGGCGTCATTCCCTACCCACACAGTTCTAATACTTTGCTTCCCTCCAGTGTGGGCTGCCTAAGCTATAAACCATGATTTCTTCTTTTTTTTTTTAGGAGCATGACCATCTAATAAACCAAACAGTGGGTCAACTGCTCTGTATCAGTGATGAGAACAAACATTTCGCAGTTTTACAGCTAACATCCAAGGAGCTTTGGATAGTACAGTGGTCTAATGCACCCTGTTATTAATACCAGCTGCCTGCAATTGTTGCAGGTTCGAATCTCACCAGGCTCAAGGTTGACTCAGCCTTCCATCCTTTCTAAGGTAGGTAAATTGAGGACCCAGTTTGTGGGGCCAATAAGCTGACTTTGTATAAATATACAAAAGTATGAAGGCTATTGGTTAGCGCATTGTAAGCCGCCCTGAGTCTCTGGAGAAGGGCGGCATATAAATCAAATTAAAAAAAAAATAGATATAGATGTGTGTGTGTGTGTGTGTGTGTGTATACAAAAGTATGAAGGCTATTGCTTAGCGCATTGTAAGCCGCCCTGAGTCTCCAGAGAAGGGCGGCATATAAATCAAATTAAAAAAACAGCAACATCTGGAATACTCGGACGCTTACGAGTTAAAACACGAGTTGCAAAGATATACGTAGTCTTCTGATTAAATCCCCCAGTCCATCGGTACTGTTACTCCGGCTTTAATGGCGGTGCATTATTTTCATTGTATGTGCCTGTTAGTAAACTCATTTCTTGGGAAGCAATTCGTCACTAGCAATAAATGCATTCACTCATTTCATATCCTAAAACGCTTTTTAGCACATAGTGAGCTACTCAGTCCTTCTGGGTTTGTTCTTAATTTATGGTCTTTCATATTCCTGCCTACAGGCTTAATTGATTATTCACTACCCTTGTGTCCCTGATTTTTCAACATCCTTGAAATAAACAGACCATATTTTTGTCATGAAAATTTCAGCACTTTTTCTTTCTCCAAAAGAGAAGCAGCTCTTCTCCCCAGTATCTGTAGATAGTTTGAAGAAAGCACTTGGTCTTTTCAAAGATTCTTTTCAGAAGGGCATATTGGCTTTTTCCCCCCTTGAAAACATTTCGCTTCTGATCCAAGAAGCTTCTTCAGTTCTTGGCTCAGAAGCAAAACATTTTCAAGGAAAAAAGCAGGAACAATCTGGGGTCATGTCAGATGTGAAATGCAGCCAGTTCTATCCGGCTCGGGCGAACTGGTAGCACCGGCGGTGGGAGCCTCCACTCACCCACCTGGATGTCATCACGTCCCGTTTTTGACACTCTGCGCATGCGCAGAAGGTTCTGTGCATGCAGAGAGGTGTCACACGCGTGCTCCCATTTGTGAACCGGTAGCAAAGGTAAGTGGATTTCACGCCTGGGTCATGTGATCACCTTTTGCGACCTTCTGACAAGCAAAGTCTATGGGTGTTCTGACCTACGCTTCACAAAAGCACGCAGCAGATTCCTTGTCCCGACAAAACCCCTTTTTATTAAGCTAATGTGAATTCCTCTCATTCGCATCCAGCAAAGTCCTGGCAAACAGTCTTTCCAGGGTGAATTTACAACCACAGACCTTAGCAGGTTTGGAGAGTTGCCAGCACAATATCTTCCAAACGCCACGCTATAGCAGACAATACTTGGCAAGAAGTCAGGAACAGATCTTCACTCTAATGAATTAAACTAATTGTCTCCTGCAAACTCCCCTCCCCTTCGCTCCTCTTTATTCCCTATGGGAGGGGCCATTCACCATCCACCTGTGGTTTTACTCCCAAGTCGGCCCTTGTTCCTTAACTGTTCCCTTCTCCTGGCAGCTCTGTGCATGCACACGTTGTGGTCCATCAGCAGCCTGAGGAGCTGGCAGCGGAGTCGGACAGTGAGGTGGCTGGGGAGGAACATGGGTCAGTACTGGAGTCTGGGGAAGGCTCGGATGAGAGCTCTGCGTTGGAGGCAGAGATGGCGCCAGGGCCATCTGGGAGTGATGTGCGGACTCCAGAGCCTCCAGAGTTGGACATAAGAAAGGCAAAGGAACAGGAGGAGTCTGTTCCTAGTGTGCGCATGCGCAGAGCTGCCATAAGGCAAGAACAGTTAAAACAAAAGGTACAACTCGGGAGTAAGGCCTGCAGATGATTGGCCCCTCCCATAAGGCTTAAAAGAGGAGCAAAGGCACTTGGGCCCTTTGCGGGAAAGCAACGTTGTTAATTCTGTTCCCAGTCAGCATCTGTTTGATTCTGTACTCCGTGTGGCTTTGCCAAGTAGTTCTTTGGCAGAGTGTCAAGGGAGATAAAGGTTGGTGATTATCCCGAAGGACTTCTCTCAAAGGATTTTTTGCAACTAATTGGGACTCAGCTGTGAATGAACGTAATTCACAGCTCTTGCAATAAAAGAGGTTTTTGGTACTACTCATGTGTTTTAATGACCCAGGAAGCCTAGGTCACAACAGCGCACATCGGGAACAGGCTCCAGCTGTTCATCCGCCCCACTTATCTCCGATTCCAAAGGTAGCAGATAACTGTCAGATGGCCCTGGCCCCATCTCTGCCTTCAATGCAGAGCACTCATCAGAGCCTTCCCCAGACTCCAGGACTGGCCCATGTTCCTCCCCAACCTCCTCACTGTCTAAGTCTGCCGCCAGTTCTGCTGGAGGGTCACAACACTGGGAAAGGCGGATTTGCTTAACCACCTTGTGTTACTAACTTAACAACTTCAGGGATTCACTTAACAACTGTGGTGAGAAAGATCATAAAGGGGGGGAGGGCAAAATTAACTTAACGGCTGTCTCGCTTAGCAACAGAACTGTTGAGCTCATTTGTGATAATAAGTCAAGGACTACCTATAATGTGTGTGGCCAAAGTCATGAACATGTATGAAGGCATCTGTGCTAGGTCACGGGTGTCAAACCCGTGGCATCACATTGCCATCACATGACGTTTCGTGGCATATTTCCCCTTCGTGGAGCTGGGGTGGGCGTGGCCTGTGTGTGACGTATCCGGCCCACGGGCCGCCGGTTTAACACCCCTGCGCTGGGTGATTGGGTGGGTGAATGTCACACAGGAGCATACGTGTATAATGTGCAGAATATGAATATATTATTTATTTATTTATTTATTTTATTAAACTTGTATGCCGCCCTCTCTCCCAAAGGACTCAGGGCGGCTCACAACAATAAAAAACACATAAAATTCAGTATTCAAATATAAAAACCAATAAAATCCCCTTTAAAAAAAAAACCCCTTCAGTCCAATCCGGCCAGGCCAAATTGCCATGTTTTGAGGTCACGGCGGAAAGAGCAAAGGTCAGAGGCCATCCGGAGCTCCAGTGGGAGCTGATTCCACAGAGTAGGCGCGCCCACAGAGAAGGCCCGCTCCCTGGGAGTCGCCAGCCGACACTGTCTGGCCGATGGGACCCCAAGGAGGCCCTCCCTGTCAGAGCGCACCGGGCGATGGGGAGCTGTTGCTGGCCGCAGACGGTCTGCCAGCGGTGTGTTTTTGTGTACAAGTCTACATATGACTCAATGGCATTTTTAAAAATATGTGCCCCACTCCCTACATTGTTTGAAAATAAAACTTAAAAATTGACGGAGTTATTTTACTTTTTGATTGGCAGGCCAAAGGACAAAGAACAAGAGTCCTGGTGGCGCAGTGGACTAATTCACTGTTATTAAGATCAGCTGCCTGCAATTACTGCAAATTCAAATCTCACCAGGCTCAAGGTTGACTCAGCCTTCCATCCTTTCTAAGGGAGGTTAAATGAGGACCCGGATTGTGGGGGCAATAAGCTGACTTTGTATAAATATACAAAAGTATGAAGGCTATTGCTTAGCGCATTGTAAGCCGCCCTGAGTCTCCAGAGAAGGGCGGCATATAAATCAAATTTAAAAAAAAAAAAAAGGAGAGAGGGAGGAAATGAAGGAAGAAGAAGATGGAAGAAAGGAAATAATGGAATGAAGAAGAGGGAGGAAGGAAAGAAATAATGGAATGAGGGAGGGAGGAAGAAGAGAGAGGAAGGAAGGAAATGGAATAAGGGAGGGAGGGAGGAAGGAAGGAAGGAAGGAAATAATGGAAGGAGCCTTGGTAGTACAGTGGTCTAAAGCACCCTGTTATTAACATCAGCTGCCTGCAATTATTGCAGGTTCGAATCTCACCAAGGCTCAAGGTTGACTCAGCCTTCCATCCTTTCTAAGGTAGGTAAATTGAGGACCCAGTTTGTGGGGGCAATAAGCTGACTTTGTATAAATATACAAAAGTATGAAGGCTGTTGCTTAACGCATTGTAAGCTGCCCTGAGTCTCCGGAGAAGGGCGGCATATAAATCAAATAAATCAAATAAAAAAAAACATCAGAAGCAAAACCTACCTTCACAAAATGCTGTTCTCCCCTGGGATTCTGTCTAACTTTTAAAATATCAAACGCAGTAGAATCCAGATAATTTGGGGAGGGTGTGTGTGTATCTTGAAAAGCAGCTTTAAAACAAAACAAACAGCCGTAGCTAAGGGGCAATCTGATCCTTGAAATTAAAATGCAGGCGAGTCAAAGTAATGCCATCATGCCGTCACTCCCTGTTCCTGCCGGTTATAAAAATGTTATTAGGAAATTATAATGAAATTCGGTAACTTGACCCCACGATGTGTTAGCCAAGAGAAAAGAGCGTCTCCCCACAGGCCTTGGGAACTTTGAAAGGTCTCTCTGCTTCTTCAGAGGCAAAGAAATTACCAAGTTTGCTGTCATGAAGATGAGCTAAGAGTAAAAGGCTTTTGCTGCAATTGTGTTAGTCATACAAAATACACAAGATCGTTTTGCCTTCCCAACTCTTATGTAAAAGTCATCGCAGAACTGAAGAAATAGAAAGTCTTCAAGGAGATCGCTGGTCTGTGGTTAGTTAAGCAGTATGAACTGCTAAGCAAGAATTAAAAATCAAACAACAGCAGTACCACTTTTCATTGCTTTATAGCCCTCTCTAAGCAGTTTACAGAGTCAGCCTATTGTCCCGCAACAATTAGGGTCCTCATTTTAACCACCTCAGAAGGATGGAAGGCTGAGTCAACCTGGAGCCTGGTGAGATTCGAACTGCCAAATTGCAGGCAGCCGGCAGGCGGCAGAAGTTGTTGTGCTCCGCCAGCAGCCTGTGGAGCTGGCAGTGGAGTCGGACAGTGAGGAGGCTGGGGAGGAACATGGGCCAGTCCTGGAGTCTGGGGATGGCCCGGATGAGGGCTCTGCATCAGAGGCAGAGATGGGTCCAGGGCCATCTGGGAGTGATGCATGGACTCCGGAGCCCCCAGAGTCAGACAGCAGAGATGCAGAGGAACAGGAGGAGCCTGTTCCTAGTGCATGCATGCGCAGAACTGCCAGAAGGCACAATCAGCTAAAGCAAAAGGGATGGGAGTTAGGCCAGGAGATGATTGGCCCCTCCCATAAGGCTTAAAAGAGAAAGAAAGGCACTTGGGCCTTTTGCAGGAAAGCAATGTTGCTAACTCTGTTTCCAGTCAGCATCTTTTGTTTGTTTCTGAACTTTGTGGGGCTTTGCCAAGTAAAGCCTTTGGCAGGGGGTCAAAAAAGATAAAGGTTGGTGATTATCCCGAAGGACTTCTTCTGAAGGACTTTTGTTGCAACTAATTGGGACTTAGCTGGGAATGAATGTAATTCTCAGCTGTTACAATAAAATAGAGTTTTTTGGGACTAATTGTGTATTGTAATGACTCAGTAAACCTAGGTCACAATAGAAGTAGCCTGCAGTACTGCACTCTAACCACTGCACCACCGTGGCTCATGGTAAATGAAACGGTAAAAGTTTTCCTGTCTAGTCATGTCCGATTCTAGGGGATGATGTTCATAAACATTTCCTAGCTGAAGGAGCCAGCATTATCCATTTATGACTGTTTATGTTGTCATGTGGTTTGTTCCTAGGTAGCAGCAGATATGTCTCTCTCTGGGCACGATGAGTAATGATCTGCTGCAAACTCTGCATTGGCGACAGGAAAGGCATCCGGTCAGTAAACACTCAGCTCCATTCAGCTGCTCCGACTGCATCCTGATGTAAGGGATTATGGGGTCAATAAAAGACAACAAAAATGTGGTCATGTGGTCAGCATGACCATATGCCGAAGCACACAGAATGCTGTTACCTTCCGAACGAAGTGCTATCTATTTATCTACTCGCATTTACATGCTTTTGAACTGGTAGGTTGGCAGAAGCTGGAGCAGAACGGGAGCTTATCCGTTCAAACAGTACTTGGATCTTGAATTGCTAACCTTCCACTTGACAAGTCCAGAGTCTTAACTGCTGGGTCACTGCGCCCCAATAAGCAAGTCTTAAACAGAGATAATGGAAAGAATCCAGTCTCGGATAATTAGGAAACCATTTAGTGTAGGCATTTAAATTTCTTTTCTGCCTTCCTAGGGGAGAAGAAGAGTTTGTGCTGTGATTTACCATCTTTCTCAGTCTTCAATGCAAATAATTGTGAGGTTAATAATGTAGGTCTGGAGAATGCTGGCCACCCAGTTGTGGCCACATTTGCACAAATATCTTGAAGATATTGGATTCAGAAATTCAAAATATTTCCTATGAAACATGGAGGAGGAGGAGAAGGAATGGGAGGAGGAGGAGGAAGAGGAGGAGGAGGAGGAGGAAGGAAGGAAGGAAAAGAAGAAGGTTGACTTTAGATATTAGTCTACAAATAGACTTAATGAAACAATGGAATTTAATCTATTGAACAACTATTTTGCTCTTATTTATTTAAATGGATTTCTTCCAACTGAATAACTTTGTATCTTACTGAACAACTCTGAGCTAAAATTTAGTAAGCAGCTAAATAAAACAGCAATAAAAACCCCCAAATGTTCTGAGTCTTTGGGACTGACTTATATCAAATATCTCCACAATGGTACCATTAGCTGGGAGCAAAGAGATGCAAGATGTGTGGCCTCTTTGCAACCATTTAATGTTCCAATTTAAATGACCCGATGCTTCATTTAAAATGATCCAGAATCACATTTTAAAATGGATAAAAATGGTCTGAGTATTTGTGGCAATGGAAATTGTGAGGTGTTAATGAGGACAAAACAAAGCAGAGAGAAAACAGTCTGACTGATCGTGGCATCAGGGTCACCGAAGAACAGAACTGATCCTGCCCACAGCCTGGAGTTCGATCCTGATGGGGCTGAAGGTTGCCTTCAGCTTTCCATCCTTCCAAGATCAATAAAATGAGGACCCAGATTGTTGGGGGCAATAGGCTGACATTGCAAACCATCCAGAGAGTGCTGTAAAACACTATGGAGCGGTACTATTCTGATCCAACTCCCTAAATATGACAAACCCTCTGAAGTGAACTCAAAGATTCCTTTAATTAGGAGTGTCAGCAGCCCCGGCAAAGTTTCTCTCTTAACGTAGGTTAACAAGGCCGTCCGGCTAGAAGATGAATAGTTGTCTGTCATATCTATTCATCTCCACCCCTGCCTTTTATCCCCAGAGCTAGGGTGGGGCTTCGCTAGCAATAGTAGCTCTTCATTCCCCAGGATCAGCCCATAGATTTCCACTGCTCTCCTCTCCTCTGCTTTCTGCACATCCGCCCGTCAGGCACTGGACCCAGCTGTTCCTCCTCTTCCTCATCAGCCAACTCCAGACCCGGGGGCTGTTGACTCTCCTTTGAGGGCTGATGGACAGCCCAGGCTCTGCCTCTGTCTCTTTCTCTGTCGGCTTCATTCCCTCTTCCCCCTCAGAGCTCTCTTGCCTTGCTGCGGACGCTGACTCCCATGCCTCTTCCTCCTCTGATTTGGCTGCTGGAGGGGCCGGCGGCCGACAGGCCACAACAGGTATATAAGTCTAAGAGTTATTGCTAGTAGATTTTAAACTGGGCATTGCCCTCTCAAACAGAAAGTGCTCATTTAATATGAAGTCTACAGTTTACCTCAAGTAGATGTTCTCTAGATGTGGTCAAACTACATTTCCCAGAACTTCTAGCCAAATGTCAGCTAAGAATTCTGGGAATTCCAATCCCAGCATTTCTGGGAGAAGCAAGGTTTGGAGACAGATGTAAGGAACTTACCAATGCCATATCTTCAAGGCATAGGTTTCATCTGTCAAAAGAAAGCAAAGGGGAAAAATAATCAAGTCCAAACTTCCTTCAGAATACAGGTAGTCCTTGACTTACGACCACAACCAAGCCCAAAAGTTCTGTTGTTAAGTGAGCCACTTTTTTTTTAAAATTTGATTTATATGCCGCCCTTCTCTGGAGACTCAGGGCGGCTTACAATGCGCTAAGCAATAGCCTTCATACTTTTGTATATTTATACAAAGTCAGCTTATTGCCCCCACAATCTGGGTCCTCAATTTACCTACCTTAGAAAGGATGGAAGGCTGAGTCAACCTTGAGCCTTGGTGAGATTCGAACCTGCAATAATTGCAGGCAGCTGGTGTTAATAACAGGGTGCTTTAGACCACTGTACTATCCAAGGCTCTTGTTAAGTGAATTTTGCCCCATTTTGAGACTTTTCTTGACACAGTCGTTAAGCGAATCACCACAGTTGTTAAGTTAGTGACACGGTTGTTCAGGGAATCGGGCTTCCCCATTGACTTTGCTGGTCAGAAGATCGCAAAAGGTGATCGCATGGCCATGAAGACTCTGGACTCTGCAACCGTCATAAATATGAGCCAGTTGCCAAGCATCTGAATTTTGATCACAGGGCCATGGGGATGCTACAACGGTCATAAGTGTGAAAAATGGTCATGTCACTTTTTTCAGCCTTTGTAACTTCAAAAACGGTTACTAAATTAACTGTTGTAAGTTGAGGACTACCTGTAATTTTTGCCCCAAATCCTTAGGTTATTACTTTTTCAACAAACATTCATAAGAGTAGTTACAACAGCACTGAAAAAAGAGACTAATGACCAGTCCTCACACTTATGACTGTCACAGTGTTTCCTGTGGTCACATGGGAATTCAAGCATTTGGCACTGGGCATGTATTTATAATGGTTACAGCCAGGGGTTGGGCTTCAAAAAATTTAGCAAGGGCTTCTCTGCCTGGTTGCTGGGCGGGCGTGGCCATGGTGGGTGTGGCCTAATCGGCCTCCTGCACCATGGTGGGGAGGCGTTTTTGCCCTCCCCAGGCTCTGGAGGCTTTTCTCGAGCCTCCGGGAGGGCAGAAACAGTCTCCCCAGGCTCCGGAGGCCCCCGGGGGTTGGAAACGGGCCTGTTTCTGGCCTTCCCAAACTTCCAGTAGGCCCATTTTTCACCCTCCCTGAGTCTCCACACACGCTCTGCACTTACCTGCATCCAAAAAGGGTCGCGTGGGGACTCCTGGGAGTGGTGGGTGGGGCCAGCCAGGAGTGGAATTTACGGGTTCGCCAAACTGCACAGAATCTTAGCTAGAGGTTCTCCCGTAATCCTGTGAACCCCCAGCAGCCCATCGCCGGTTACAGCTATCCCAGGACATACGATCACCATTTATGACTTTTCCAGGCACTTCCTATAAGCAAATCTGGGTTTTCTCCTCCCCCTTACTGAGGAAGGAGTCAACATATTTTTAAATGCAGGACCGATCGGCTTTTGATGTATTCTCCTGCCATGCTTGGAAATCTTTGTGTTTGAAGTCTTAACACCTCCTACTAAAACCATCAACTACCCAGCTCCGCACCTTTCATGTTGTTCTTTCATTTCCACTGTGGATTTACTGCTTTGCGTTGGGAATCAGCCACTCTGCTTTTGCATTTCATGACTTGATTTTTTTTTAATTCCAAGCACAGGGCAAACCTCTTATCAAAAAGCTGCAAACCCTTTCATTCCTGCGAGTGGGAAGCAGAACCTACTGTTAAATCCCATAACCCTGAATTTCCTATTTGCATAGACGATAAAAGAATTAATCCGTGATAACGGTTAGGTTAATACACACGTCTTGCATTCGCAAAGGCCAGTTAGAAACTTTTCTACAGATACGTTTTTTTATTTCTCTCTCTTTTTAAAAAAAAATTGGAGAGGAGTTAACTCTTGCAAAATAGAAACAGGCTCCAACTTATTGCTTATTGACTTCATTCATTTATTGTCCGTGTTAAAGATAAGCGTTCTTTAAGCCTATGAGCATCGGGATACGCACAAAACACAATTTCTGGTGTCACGTTCTTTGCCTTCTAAACTTCATTTTTAAAATAATTCCTTCAGTGAAAAATGCCTTGGGCATGAAAAACCAGCTGGGTGACTTTGGATCAATCAGCACTCCTCTTGATTGACAAGGGGCCTGTTTCCCAGGCTTCAATTCAGTGGTGAAATCTTAAAATTTGTTACTACCGGATCTGTGGGCATGGCTTGGTGGGTGGGTGGGTAATGTGACTGGGTGGGCGTGGCCAATTTTTTTAAAAAAATTCTTTTACTTTTAAAATCATTTTTTCTACAACCTCTTCGGTGAAGAGGTAAAAAAATGGTTTCAAAAGGCTCTGACAATCCCAGCTGAGTTGCCTGATCGTCAGAGGGTTTTTTAAAAACCCTCTCCGCCGATCAGGCAACTCAACTGGGATCGTCAGAGCTTGGATCATCAAAGGCATTTAAAAGAAAAAAGCCTCTGATGATCGCGCGGCTCAGCTGGGCACGTGGGGGGGGGCAGGGATTTTTGCTACCGGTTCTCCGAACCACCCGCCTCCATTGCTACCGGATCGGGCAATCTGGTCCGAACCAGGAACATTTCACCCCTGCTTCAATTATTTCTGTGGCTATTTTTGTCCCTGCTCAGCCAACAATCTTTACCACCAGCTTATCAGGTACTTAGGAGCCGAGGGCTTGGCAGCACAAGGAAACAACAGCCAATGACTTAATACTGGGGTTCTCAACCCCTGGTCGGAAGATCGGTACCAGTCCATGGCATGCCGGAAACTGGGCTGCCCAAACAAGCAAAGCCTCATTTGCAGGATGCAGGCAGCATGTGAAACCACAGCCCATCTGGTCCACGGAAAAAGCTTTCTCCATAGAACCAGTCCCTGGTGTCCAAAACGTTCGAGGCCACTGACTTAATAGCTGCCCATCAACACCAGAATCAACAACTAAAAAGCCACCTACAACATGCACCACATAAATACTACGCATGGCAATCCCCGAAATGGCGACTATGCCAAATGCCATCTCAGGGTTGCCATACCTGGGGGAGAGTCCCCTAAGCACAGAAGGTAAGTGGTGGACAACCACAGCATCACGAAGCCCTTCGGACCGGCAAACGACGGAGGCTGCAAGCAGTGAGTAAAGCAGATCCAACGAGCGGCTGATTCCATCTGACTGCAATCCGGGCGACGAGCAGCTGGTTGCGGTTGCCGGCAGGCCAACAAACAGCTGATTGGGCCTGCTGGATGGTCGGCTGCTGCAGTGGAAGAAGGGTGTGGCTCCAGCCTTCAAACTTTATTCCTTTATTCCTTTTGACAGAACTCACTGTGTGCTGAGTTTCTGGCTCATTAAACCATTGGGAACCTAGAGTGAGTGGCGTCCTGATTTCGGCTTGAGTCCAGAGCTTGGACCTTTGAGAGTAAGTTAGTGCTGGGACATTTGAGAACGCATAGACTAGCCCAAAGTAAACATTCTACTGAGAGAGAGGTTCCCTGAGGATGGGTTCCAAGACAAGTCCGAAAGCTCAGAAAACTAAAACCTAAAAACTAAAGCTCAGATGGGCTCTGATCGTCAGAGACATTTAAAAGAAAAAAAGCCTCTGATCAGGCAACTCAGCTGGGATCGTCAGAGCCTTTTGAAAGCATTTTTTCCTACAACTTCTTCGCCGAAGAGGTTGTAGAAAAAATGGTTTTAAAAGTAAAAAAAATGGCCACGCCCACCCAGTCACATTACCCCACCACCACCACCAAGCCACGCCCACAGAACCGGTAGTAACAAATTTTAGATTTCACCACTGATTCATCACCATTGTAACTGAATCCATCCATCTTGCTGCTAGTTATTGTTTCTCCTCTCCTCTCCTCTCCTCTCCTCTCCTCTCCTCTCCTCTCCTCTCCTCTCCTCTCCT
>WNWU01000031.1:6339977-6352701 GCA_012654045.1 Ptyas mucosa
ATTCTATTCTATTCTATTCTATTCTATTCTATTCTATTCTATTCTATTCCATTCCATTCCATTCCATTCCATTCCATTCCATTCCATTCCATTCCATTCCATTCCATTCCATTCCATCCCATCCCATCCCATCCCATCCCATCCCATCCCATCCCATCCTATCCTATTGGAATAAAACTCTGGTCCGGTTCCAAGCTGGGAGAAAGACACTGGAAATAAAATGGAGGCTGAGTGCAGGAAAGAAAGCCTCTGTTTATTTGGATGCCAGAAACTTCAGTGACAGCAACATGTTTCTGGGGTGGCTGACAAATGAGGTTGAGATAGGTGAGCTATTTTATATTCTTTGGGGCTTTCTGATTGAGATGCCTGATTGTATCGATTGTTTGCCCGTGTATTATTGTGGTTGAAGCCGAAGAAGTCATTGACAGGCAAGACGTTGTAGCAGACAATTTTGTCCACTTATTGTTGCCTGACTCCCATTGCGGCTGGGAGGTCATGCCCTTTCCTTGGAGCTAGGTGGGGAATGTAGATTTTAGGAGTCTTTGTTTTTCTACTTTTTAATCCCATCCGCTCCAACCTTCTGTGGGGGCTTTGTGGCTGAAGGCATTTTGTTTATGAATAGGGTGGCCTGGATATCTTAATGGGTACAGAATATCCACCTTTTAAAGTCTTCAGGCTTCTGCTTGAGGTTGTTTTCCTGTAGCAAACAAAACTGGCATCAGTCGGTAGCAAACAAATGAAGTAGAAGCAGAATTTTCTCACATGGAGAAGGCCTTCTGGTGCCTGCTTGCTATGAATCTGATAATGACGAAAAACTCTAAAGGGGAAAGAGACATGAGATATCTCCCTACTTCTGTAATTTCCCTGGCCCCAAAAGTCTACGTGGGCGTGGGCTTGGAAGATTGCATTGCCTAAAACATTTTTTAATGGAAGTTTATTCCTTTTTTTTTTCATTTAGAAGGAATATTCTTTATTGAAATATAATTTGAGTAGAATAACTTGCAAATCACAGGTTGCTATAGTTCCCTCACGAGCTAATATCCTGTTTTGAATGAGATGATTCACTCAGCCTCCAAATTGTGTATTAAAAAGACTGACATACGCATGCTATTCCCTACCCATGTAGAAGAACAGGCTGAGCTGGAAGGCGGGGTTAAATGGGTCATCAGTTTGGAGCCATTGCGTTGCCACAAGAGACCCAAATCCAGCCTCCCGTGAATCCCATTTCAATCAATCAGAATAGAGCTGGAAGGGAACTTCGAGGTCTTCTAGTTCAACCCCTTGTTCATGCAGGAGACCCTATACCAGGGGTCAGCCACCCTCAGCTCTGGAGCCGCATGTGGCTCTTTCATCCCTCTGCTGCAGCTCCCTGTCGCTGATCGGCGCCCCAATTTGGAGAGGAGCTTCTGGTTAAGGGCGGGGGAAGCATGGCATCCCAGGAGGGATGGCAAGGGACGGGTTTTCTGGCCGGCTCCACAATTGATAGGGCTTTTGGTTAGGACAAGTAGAGGAAAAAGGACCCCACACTAGGAGGAGACTCTATGGTGGGGGAACCAGATTTCCGGTTGGCTCCAGAATTGAACGGGGGGCTTCCACTTAGGACCTTTGTGGCTCTTTGAGGGTTTAAGATTGCCGACCCCTGCCCTATACCATTTCAGATAAGTGACTGTCCAGTCATCATCATCTTTGTTTAATGACCCCGTAATCCCTTGAGGGGTGGAGTCTGGGCAACTGAATGGAGCTAGCAGAGTGTTTACTGGCCGGATGCCCTTCCTGACGCCAATGCAGAAATAAGTGACTGTCCAGTCTTTTCTTAAAAACCTCCAGTGATGAAGCACCCACAACTTCTGAAAGCCAGCTGTTCCTCCGTTTAATTGTTCTCACTGTTAGGAAGTTTCTTCTTAATTCCAGATTGCTTCTCTCCTTGGTTAGTTTCCATCCATTGTTTCTTGTCCTTTGAGCCTTATCCAATGCCAATTTAGTTTTGACTGTTAGTTGACTAGATTCCTGTATTAGAGGCAGCAGCAATATACTCCCTTGTGCTTTGAACTCAATAAACTTCTGGTTATTTGCAGCTGGCATTAATTCTTGCTCTTCTCCCACAGCCTCCACCTTCAACAATCAGCTTGGTAATTAGGAGGTAGCCAATTTATTAAGATATTAAGATATTCTGAAGAGGAAATTATAACGCATCCCATATTGTCCAAACTATTTGTAAATATTTTTTTTTAAAAAAAACAGTTCCAGAGCTAGAAAGTTTCTTTTGAAATGTTCCTAATTAGTTTCATCAGTAATAACTTTCCCTTAGTAAAAATAAAGGCACTTGGGACATTTTTAAGACATCTTCCTAAGCTTTCATGGATCACAATACATTTTTCATGGGATGAAGTGGTTATGACCCACTAAAGCCTCTGCGGTGATAAATACATAATGCCTGTTATTTTTCTCATAATATATCAACAAGCCTATTACTTTATCGATTTCTTTGTCTGTTTATATTTTAGAGTACTCTTATAACATCTAGCTTGGATAAAAATCTGACAGGATACAATAAATATTGAAAATCACCCAGTGAAATGCATGCAACATACCAATCACTTATATCTTCAGTGGTTTGGTTAGAACAGAGGTCTTCAAACTTGGCAGCTTTAAGACTTGTGGACTTCAACTCCCAGTTTGTTCTGCCCCAGCTCCAGATTCCCAAGGATTGTGACACATACCAACGGTCCTTATCAAAGTTATAACGTACCAAGAATAAACAAAGTCCGGCAAAGGTTGGCAACCAGCCCAGAGAACAAGATACGATAAGACACTCACTCTCCAAAATGCTCTATAATAATTACATGTTGTTTCCAGCAAGAAATTACTAACTGCGTGAGAGTTAAATAGGCTAAGGGAGTGCCCAATTATCCTCAAAACCTCCTCCTCCTCCTGAGGAGCCACTCCTGCCTTCTGGCAGCCCTGGGTGCTCGAGCATTGAGGAGAGGCTCCTCCACTTCGCTCTCTCCACTTGAAGGAGCCTCTGGAGGTTCTGAAGGCCCAGGCTGAGTCTCTGCCTCTGGTACCACATCCTCTTCAGCATCCTCGTTGTCCAACGCGAGCACCGGCTGCGCAGGTTACTGGCGTGACCCCACACCAGCCTCCTCATCTTCGGGATCAGCCACAATCCGCACAGGCTGCTGGTGGGCCACAACACAGTTGAAGAATTCTGGGAGTTGAAGTCCACAAGTCTTAAAGCTGCCAAGTTTGAAGACCTCTGGGTTAGAAGATGGTTTAATTATTTTCACTTGCTTCTAGAAAATTAATACATGGGTTACTATTAACAGTACACTTAGTTCTCAACTTACAATCCACGATTGAGCCCATGATTGAGTCTGTTGCTAAGTGAAACATTTGTTAGGTGATATTTCTTGCCATTTGATAACCTTGCTTACCAGAGTTGTTAAGTGAATCTCTGCCGTTCTTAAGTTAGTGACATTGACTTGGCTTTTCAGAAGGTCGCAAAAGGTGAACATGTGACCCTGAGACACCGCAACTGTCATAAGTATGAGTCATTGGAGATTTATCTGTGCCCTCAGCAGTGGTGGGATTCAAAATTTTTTACTACCAGTTCTGTGGATGTGGCTTGGTGGACATGGCGTGGCTTGGTGGGCGTGGCTTGGTGGGTGTGGCAGGGGAAGGATACTGTAAAATCTCCATTCCCACCTCACTCCAGGGGAAGGTTACTACAAAATCCCCATTTCCTCCCAATCAGCTGGGACTCCGGAGGCAGAGAATAGATGGGGGTGGGGCCAGTCAGAGGTGGTATTTACCGGTTCTCCGAACTACTCAAAATTCCCGCTATTGGTTCTCCAGAACTGGTCAGAACCTGCTGAATACCACCTCTGGCCCTCAGGGTCACCTGAATAGTGCAAATGGGTGTGGAACCTTTTTGGAACTGCTGAAAGGACTGTGTTATAAAGAGGAGATAGGTGGTATCATACCCTTCTGTTGAGAGAGGGCTGTTCAGTCTCAATGTAGATGGCCTCCAGCCTCCAAAGACTCCTAGAGGGGTCCTAGAGATTCCTAGAGAGGCTCCTAGAGACTCCTAGAGAGGTTCTGGAGGCTGGGGACAGCAAAAAATGTCACTTCCTGTCCCACTTTCAGCCTCCGTAGGGCCTCCAAGGGAGTGGGAAAGGCTGTTTTCGCCCTTCCCAGATAAATAGACAGGATCTGGAGCCAGGTAAGAAAGAAAAACGGGCCTACCAGGCCATCATGTGCCAGGAGGGGGGGGGGGGGGGGGTGGCGCCAAAATGCGTTTGGGCAGGTGTGCGCACGACCCTCCCCCGCCCCCCCCTCTCCTGGCACGCGATGGCAAAAAGGTTAGCCATCACTGATCTATGATCTCACTAGCCAATGGATCAGATCCAGAAGGGAGGTTTTTTGTTTTTTTTTTATTCTTATTTATATGCCGCCCTTCTCCGGAGACTCAGGGCGGCTTACAATGCGTTAAGCAATAGCCTTCATACTTTTGTATATTTTATACAAAGTCAGCTTATTGCCCCCACAAACCGGGTCCTCTTATAATCTTATATTTATATTTTTATGCTTTTGAAAAAGCATTTAAAGCTTTTTTATTTTTCCCCTGCAATCTAATATTTCTCTGGATTTTT
The DNA here is from genome assembly GCA_012654045.1 of Ptyas mucosa. Taxonomy (NCBI): domain Eukaryota; kingdom Metazoa; phylum Chordata; class Lepidosauria; order Squamata; family Colubridae; genus Ptyas; species Ptyas mucosa. The sequence continues at coordinate 6,344,630 of WNWU01000031.1, forward strand.
CCAGCCCAGCCTTGGAAAAACCTAGCTGTTTTTCTTCTTCTTCTTCATTGAATGAAACAAAATAGGGGGGGGGGGAAATCTGAGCTCTAGAAAGATTTGATGGGCTTAGAAGGCGACGAAGTTGGCCGTGGGTTACTTTTTACAGTACTATAAATAGGATAGAGGATCTCATCTCTAGAGGTTGAGAGTATTTTTTTAGTATCCCAATTTTTTTTTAATTTTTTTTTTTTGCTAATTTGCTATTTTTGTATTATGTCTGGCTATTTTTGTCCTGATCCCTTTTCTAGTTTTTACTACAATTTTGTGGCTTAAGGAAAATGTTTAGAATCTGGGAAAAATACTCAAGGACATCTGTAGGATGGGATCACTTCCATGGGCATATCAACCCATTCCCATAGAAACCACAGATGCTGGGGGTTTGCAGGGGTTTGGGAGAATATAGCTAGCTAAGGTTCTGTGCAGTTAGGAGAACCCCAAATCCCACTGTTGGCTGGCCCTGCCCACCCCTCCCCTCCCAGGAGCCCCCACACAGCCCATTTTGGATGCAGGTAAGTGCAGGGCGCACACGGAGGTTCGGGGAGGGCGAAAAATGGGCCTACTGGAAGTTCAGGAAGGGTGGAAACCGGGCCATTCCCTGCCTCCAAAGGGCTTCCGGAGCCTGGGGAGGCCGTTTTCACCCTCCTGGAGGCTTGAGGAAAGGCTTCGGAGGCCGAGGAGGGCAAAAATGATAATTTTATTGTGTGGACAAAATGTTTTCATTAGAGGTCTTTGGATGACTAAAAATACCTCATGCAGATTTCATGGTTAAAAGAAGTAAAAGTGCAGAGAAAAAACATACCGTATTTTTCGGACTATAGGAGGCACCAGAGTATCAAACGCACCAAGATTTCAAAGAGGTAAACAAGAAAAAAAAATTTGTTTTGCCCTCCCCGGCCCCCAGGAGAACTCTGCAGGCCTCCCAAACCCTCTGCGCGTCCCATTTTTGTGAAACGGGGCATGCAAAGGGTTTTGGAGGCCTGCAGAGTGCTCCTGGGGGCTGGGGAGGGCAAAAACGACAACATTTTTGCAAAAAAACCAGGTCCGTTTTTGTGAAAAACAGGGCCATTTTTGGCTTCCCAACACCCCCCCCCCCCCCCCCCATGGGGGGGTCCCTTCGGTTTGCCCCCCCGGTAGTGGGGGCGGTGTGGTGATTCCGCCCCCGCTCTTTATTTTTGGGGTGGGGGCCCCCCCCCCCCCCCCCCACATTATTCTTATCTTTTATTTGGCTCCGCCCCCAATTTTTCGCTGCCTCCCGAGTCCCAGCTGATTGGCTGGAAGGAAAAAAACTGTTGAAACTCTTGTCGCGGGGCTTCAAAGGGCCGCCCCACAGCTGATCAGTGTTAAAAGGCAGTGTGGTGGTAGACCACTGTGCTCGAAAAACAAATGGGTAGACCAGGACGCTCCAAAAACAAATGGGTAGACCGGTACAAGCAGTTAAAAGCCTGGTAGACCAGTACCTCTGCTAAATCCTAAAGAACTGTCACATGACCATCAAGCCACGCCCACAAAATAAGCCACGCCCACAGAACCGGTAGTAAAAATTTTTAGAACCCACGCCTGCCCCACGTGTCATGTTTTTGCCCTCCCCAGCCGCCAGGAGCACTCTGAAGTCCTCCCAAACCGTCTGCACTTCCTGTTTTTGCAAAAAATGGATCTGTTTTTCACAAAAACAGGATGCTCGGGGTGGGGTTTCGGGAGGCCAAAAATGGCTGTATTTGGTGTATAAGACACACCAACATTTCCACCTCTTTTTTGGGGGGTGGGAAAGTGCGTCTTATACTCCGAAAAGTATGGTATGCTTGATGAAGAGAGCCAGGGACGGTTTTATGCCAAAGTTGGCTGCCTTCGGTGACGACAGAAAGCAAGTGTTGACAAAGATAATTAAAGTGTGAAGTTCATGGGGTTGTGCATGTTTTATAGGAACAGATAATTGCGTTTTAGGACTATCATGTTGGATCAAGCAGAAAAGCACACAAAGTTTCAGACGTAATGCTGAAACTAAGGGAAAGGAATACTAATTAGATGCTTTAATTTATGAAGAGTTGAGCAAATTAAGATGACAAATATACTTTGCACAGTAAAACCTCAGGGTTACAGGCTCCCTATTTAAGGGACTTTGGATGTCACAGACAACATTTTAGTATAGATTTTAGTCTTGAGTCATCAACCAAGCAGTCCAGACTATTGATATGTGATTTATGATATTTGTGTCACTGAGCATCAATTGATATAAAGAAAAGTACATTAGTTATCATTTATTTAATGGTTGCAATTCTAATCGTCCTGATATTTATAATGTATCATTGTTTTTATACTAAATGAACTATTGTAAATTGAGGACTACCTGTGTATTATTATTATTATTATGTTAAAGTAAAAAAGTTAAGGTTGCATGATATTGCCTGATTTTATTGCGCCAAAAAGAGTCAAAATGCTTTTTTTCTTTTCCCCTTTCCTCTACACTTTTTCCTCTTCTACTCTCCCCCCCTCCTCATGTTCTCATTCTTTTCATTTTCTTTGTATTTCTTATTTTATATATTTGATCAATTTTTGGATAAAAATGTGAACATTGAAAGACTTTCCCCTTTACTTTTCAATTAGAGTGAAATGTCATCAAGATGTTTATGGTAACTAGTTATGCATCCTCTCTTTGGACGATTCTAATGATGTACTCAGTTTTTGTCTCAGTGTCTGGAGGCTGTTGGGTCTGGAAGGAAACCAAATTCTGGACAGCTGTCCATCAGGAATGCTTTAATTTAAATTCCTGTGCTAAGCACAGGACCTGAGAGCATAAGGCACCCTTCCATTATTATAGGCATCATGCTTAATTTACGGAGTTCATGATTAAATGCGGTGATGACTGTCAATCTAACAGAATAATGAAGTTGGAAGAAACCTTGGAGATCTTCTAGTCCAGGGGTGTCAAACTCAAGGCCCACAGGCTACATCTGGCCCATTGGGGTGCTTAGATCTGACCCTCAGGGCTGCCCTGAAAGCAGCAAAGAACTGGCTCACGGTGCCTCTGCCAGAGGAAGGAAGGAAGGTGTCAGGTTCCGATGTTATCTCAAATAAATTTCATTCTCAAACACAAAGTCTTTGATGAAATCTCTCATTTATTGAAAAATAACGATCTGTCCTGAACTCATTTGCAGCCGAAACTGACTCTTTGATCCCAAACCCCTCCCTTTCCGTTCCTCAAATCCCAGTGTCTCATTGGCCATCTTCCAAATCAGTCTTTCATCCCGGCTGCTTCAAAACACAGGAATTTCCCCACTCCCTCCATTACCTAGGTGACATTATCTGCCGGGCAGAGAAGAAACTGGGTGAAAAGCCAAGCTGCTAAAATTCAAACTGCTACTCCTAAACTTTTTTTTCTTTCATGTCAGCGATGGAGCAAGAATGATTTAGCGTGCTGACAGAAGGAAGGAAGGAAGGAAGGAAGGAAGGAAGGAAGGAAGGAAGGAAGGAAGGATATAATGAGAGTGAGGGAGGGTCTGAGGGAAGTCCTACCTTAGCACTTGGCCACCACAGGTGCCCTTGACATGAGTGACATTGAGCTGGTCACCTTCCCCCCACAGCCACACACGGCCCCTCAATGAAATTGAGTTTGACACCCCTGTTCTAGTCCAACCCCCTACTCACGCAGGAAACCCTATACCATTTCGGACAAATGGTTGTCTAATCTCTTCTTAAAAACCTCCAATGTTGGAGCACCCACAACTTCTGGAGGCAAGCTGTTCCACTGGTTAATTGTTCTAACTGTCAGAAAATTTCTCCTCGGTTCTAGATTGGCTCTTTCGTTGATTAGTTTCCATCCATTGCTTCTTGTCCTGCCTTCGGGTGCTTTGGAGAATTGGTTGACCCCTTGTTCTTTGCGACAGCCCCTCAAATACTGGAAGATTACTATCATGTCACCCCAGTGTAGTGGTGAAATCTGAACTTGCTACCGGTTCGTTGGCTGTGCATGCGCACTGCACTGCACTGTGAGTGCACACGCATGCACAGTATGTGCCAAAAGGAGGCTTGGGAAGGTAAGTAGAAGCGAGGGGGTGAATTAGCTGTGGCGGGTGATTTAGCTTATCTAGAAAGCAGGATTTCCTGCTTTCTAGCAAAGCTAAACCCCGCTGCACAGCTGATCCCCCCTCCCCGTTCTACTTACCTTCCCACGCCGCCTTTTGGTGAGTGCTGCACACATGTGTGTGCACGGTATACACCACAAGGAGGTTTGGGAAGGTAAGTAGAACAGCGAGTGGGGGGGGGTTTCAGCTGTGGCACGCAGTTTAGCTTTGCTAGAAAGCAGGACTTCCTGCTTTCTAGCAAAGCTAAACCCCACTGCACAGCTGATCGTCAGAAATACCAGTTCGGAGGAACCGGTAGCTTTTTTAAACTACCGGTTTGCCCGAACTGATAGTTCGGGCAAACCGATAGTTTAAAAAAGCTACCGGTTCCTCCAAACTGGTATTTCCGATGATCAGCTAACTACCAGTTCGCCCGAACCAGTAGCTTTTTAAGCTACTGGTTTGACTGGACTGGTAGCTTTTTTTTTACTACAGGTTCGTTCGAACCAGTTGTTTTTATCACTACCAGTTCGCCTGAACCGGCGCGAACCGGTAGCATTTTACCCCTACCCCAGTCCTTCTTTTCACTAGACTAGACATACCCAATTCCCGTAATGGTTGCTCATATGCTTTAGCCTCCAGTTCCCTAATCATCTATGTAGCCCTCTTTCTAGATGGGACTCAAACAAATTCTATTCAGGATTATTAGCCTCAAACTCTGTTCAACTTGGAAGATAAATCACACATCTTAATTATCAGCTGCTAAGGAACAACAGTGAAGGAGGCATGGTGTAGTAGCAAAGGTGTTGGGTTGGCACCGGCGCAAGTTGTAGGTTAAGCTCAGCTGCAAGAGAAAACAGGAAGTGTGCACTGTTCCATAAATAATTGAATTTCCCCACCCTTTCAAATGTCCAGATGCTAAACCCTAATTATAGAACTTTCATTTATCCCACGTTACAAATTACTCTTTAAGAATTGTGCTGCTGCTGGTACCCCTGTAATTAATTGTTACTAAATAAAGTGTGGCTTAGTAATGCTGACTGTTACAGATCATTATCCCAATGTGTTGTCTGAAATTGTAAGAACGTGCTAATTAAGACGTTAATTAGAATCCCAAGATTAAAAAGTTTGGTCTGATGAATCGCAGCTCGGCCTCTTTTTTTTTTTTTTCAACAATATAAGGAAATTTCAAGCGGTTATAATTTGGTGAAAAATTATAAGGGAGTCCTCGATTTACAACAGCTCATTTAGTGACCGTTCAAAGTTGCAACATCACTGGGAAAAGTGACTTATGACCATTTTTTACACTTACAACCTTTGCAGTGTCCCAATGGTCATGTGGTCAAAAGTCAGACTGTTGGCAACGCACTCATATTTATGACCGTTGCAGTGTCCCAGGATCAAGAGCCTCAGTGGTGCAGCAGACTAAGTGCTGCTAAGTGCTAGCACTTAGCTGCCAGCTGCCTGCAATTGGTGCGAGTTCAAATCTCACCAGGCTCAAGGTGGACTCAATCTTCCATCTTTTCGAGGTAGGTAAAATGAGGACCCGGATTGTGGGGGCAATAAACTAACTTTGTATAGAACAACACCGTTTGGGGGGGGCACAAAAGCCCTAATAAGCAGGTATATACATAAAAGTATGCAGGCTATTGCTATAATGCATTGTAAGCCGCCCTGAGTCTACGGAGAAGGTGGCATATAAATTGGACAAACAAACAAACAAACATAAATAAATAAGACTCCCTTTTGCGACCTTCTGATAAACAAAGTCAAGGGGGAAGCCAGATTCTCTTAACAACCAAGCTACTAATTTAACAACTGCAGTGATTCACTTAACAACAGTGGCAAGAAAGGTTGTAAAATGGGGCAAAACTCCCTTAACAAATGTCTCATTTAGCAACATACATTTTGGGCTCAACTGTGGTCATAAGCTGAGGACTACCTGTGCCTGGATTTTCTGAATGCCTCCAGCTTTGTCATAAAAGTTATCAAAACTTCATACAGGTTCTACCGATGTATAAAGGAAATCAGAGTAACACCGAGTTTGGTGCTTGATCACATATAGCACAAACTCGTCCATCATGTGATGTGTCGGCGTGAAAAAATATTCAGTTCATTAGTCGATAATGTGTATTTCATGCTTAAAGAAAGAGCCAAACATCTTGTCACAACTTGTCAGGTGTGAAGGCTCAAGACCATGTTAAGTTCCAGTTACGCTAATTTATTGCTCAGCTAATTTATTCTTTGTATGTTTCAGCCTCCAGTTCTCCAATCATTTTTGTTGCTCTTCACTGCACTCTTTTTAAGAATCTCAACATCTTTTCTATAATAGGGTGATCAAAACTGGATGCAATATTTTAAGAGTGGTTTTACTAAGAGCCTTTATAAAACAGTACTAATATTTCATATAATCTTGATTCTATCCCTTTGTTAGTGGATAATCCATGTTGTCTCCAATGAATCTTCTGACAGTATCATTCAACAGCACCTGAAGGCTACTTGACTTGGTTCATCAACTCTCCATCTACTGGTCCTCATCCACTTTCTGTTTGCAAAACTCTTTTCACTTCACTTGTCCTGAAAAGGCCAGGAGAGAGTTGTGCTTCTCTCCAGTTTAATCCTTAATATATTATAGAATAGAATAGAATTCTTTATTGGCCAAGTGTGATTGGACACACAAGGAATTTGTCTTGGTGCATACGCTCTCAGTGTACATAAAAGACAAGATACATTCATCAAGAATCATAAGGTACAACACTTAATGATAGTCATAGAGAAACAGTCAGTATAAATCTTAAGGATACCAGCAACAAAGTTACAGTCACACAGTCATAAATGGGAGGAGATGGGTGATCGGAACAATGAGAAGATAAATAGTAATGCAGACTTAGTAACTAGTTTGACAGTGTTGAGAGAATTATTTGTTTAGCAGAGTGATGGCGTTCGGGGAAAAACTGTTCTTGTGCCTAGTTGTTCTGGTGTGCAGTGCTCTATAGCATCATTTTTAGGGTAGGAATTGAAACAGTTTACGTCCAGGATGTGAGGGGTTTGTAAATATTTTCACAGCCCTCTTTTTGACTCGTGCAGTATACAGGTCCTCAATGGAAGGCAGGTTGGTAGCAATTGTATTTTCTGGAGTTCTAATTATCCTCTGAAGTCTGTGTCTCTCTTGTTGGGTTGCAGAACCAAACCAGACAGTTATGGATGTGCAGATGACAGACTCAGTAATTTCTCTGCAGAACTGGATCAGCAGCTCCTTGGGCAGTTTGAGCTTTCTGAGTTGGCGCAGAAAGAACATTCTTTGTTGTGCTTTTTTGATGACGTTTTTGATGTTGGGTGCCCATTTTAGGTCATGAGATATGGTAGAACCTAGAAATTTCAATTTATTCCCTCCTACTCAACTCGGTCCACATATGAAGAACACTAAGTACACCAACCAATGTTGATTTTACGTTATACTTTTTATTCATCATTATGAGATAGGCACTGTTTTAGCTGCAGTTGATTTACTGTAAATACTATAAAAGTAGAACACCCAATTCTCTCTCCCCCCCTATATATATATATATATATATATATATATATATATATTTGCTACACTCTTTTTGGGGGGCATCGAAAGTGTATCATTGCAGGTGGTAAAACACTTATTCTAATGCACAACATTCAGAAAATTTGGTTATAATATTTATATGGGTTATCCCATATAAAACAAGTGAAATGAAGCTGATCATTATTTGGCACAGTTCTCTGACATAGCAAGATTGTTTTGAGCAGCCCTATACTTTAATGGCTTTTCTGGTTTGGCTATAAAATCTCAGGCCTGCGTGATATACATACATTTATAGTCTCAGAGAAATCACCTCAGATGACTTCTGTTGCTTCCCTCCCCTCCCCTTCCCCCTTTATCTCTCTCTCTCCTTCCTTCCTTCCTTCCTTCCTTCCTTCCTTCCTTCCTTCCTTCCTTCCTTCCTT
>WNWU01000031.1:6352711-6366985 GCA_012654045.1 Ptyas mucosa
CTTCCTTCCTTCCTTCCTTCCTTCCTTCCTTCCTTCCTTCCTTCCTTTTTTCCTTCCTTCCCCATAATCTTTCTTTGTGCTGAAACCCAAAGCATAATCTTGATTTCCTAGAACCGTGATGGCGAACCTATGGCACGGGTGCCACAGGTGGCACGCGGAGCCATATTGGTGGGCACGCGAGTGTTGCCCTAGCTCAGCTCCAGCATGCATGCGCGCACCGGCCAACTGATTTTCAGGCCTTCCAGTCCCATCAGAAATCGGGAAACTGGCTGTTTCTGGCCTCCAGAATGCCTCCAAGGGGATGGGGAAGGCTGTTTTTGCCCTCCCCAGGCTCTTAGAAAGCCTCTGGAGCCTGGGGAGGGGGGAAAATGGGCCTACCGGGCCCACCATGCCATTGCGTGCCAAAAGCAGGGGGAAGTGTGGGGGGTCATGTGCACATGCGCGGGGGGGCGCGGGGCACATTGAATTATGAATGTGGGCACACGCATCCATGACCCCCCACGCTCTCTCCACTTTTGGCACGCGATGGCAAAAAGGTTAGCCATCACTGTCCTAGAATGACTCTGGATCCCAGGAGTATTTTTAGAAAATCGCTGGGAAGCAGAACACAATGCTACCCCTCAGGAGGCTCAATCCCATCTGCTTTTGAAATATGACTCTCAGCATGTTGCATATACCTCTAAGGCAATGGAAGCCGCAACACTCTCACCTTAAGAAAGAAGTCAGACCAAAGAAGGTTGGTTTTGATCTAGAGAATGCCAGTGAAGACTTCTTTCTGAATAGCTTTTCATTTAGTAGGACACAGAAACCTAGAAGGGGCAATGGTTTTACTGCAACTGATACAGGTGTAATATAAGACATCTTCATAACTACAGCATGACAAAATCGGTGGCCTACAAAGAAAATCACTATAAGATGTGGTACCGATGGCATCTGGCTCCCGCAAGATTAGCGAAAATGTACCCGAACGTAAACCCAACATGTTGGAAATGTAAAGAAGCACAAGGAACTTATTATCATGCTTGGTGGCTCTGCCCAGAAATTAAGAAATATTGGAATAAGATAAAAACGTGGATAATTGAAATAACAGATTATGAAATTGAATTAGAACCCGAAATTTTTTTATTAGGCATGATTAAAAAGAATATTAGAAATGATATAAAATATTTAATACTCCACATAATTACAGTGGCAAGATTAGCATTAGCACAACTTTGGAAAATAGATCAAATGCCAACTGATCAGGAGTTAATACAAAAAATATATACATGCGCAGAAATGGACAAACTAACTTTAGAGTTACAGGATAAGGAGGACTCAAAATATTATACAATATGGAATAGATGGTATCAATGGATAAATCAGAGAAAGGGAAATGGGTAGAGACGGAATTTAGAAGAAATCAATATAATCAAAAACAGCACTGTCAGAGGAATAGAAAACGAAATATGCCACGGTATGTCGGCATATATGTATATATGTATATATAACGGAAATTAGTTAGAAGTTGTGTATTGTATATGTAAATTTGTCTCTTGATTAAGAGGAACTTGTATGTTTTAAATGTTTTTATAAAGGAATAAAGTTTTGTTTTTAAAATTAAAAAAAAGACATCTTCATAAACAGCACCATCAATAAGGAGTTTTATGGGATTTATGATTTATGAGGATTGTATTTTATGATTACGATCATGATTGATCACTTATTGCTTCTGTGTACACTGTGAGTTTATGCACCAGAGACAAATTCCTTGTGTCCAATCACACTTGGTCAATAAAGAATACTATTTTATTTTATTTTATTTTATTTTCCTTTTCTCTTGTCTTGTCTTTTCTTCTTGTTTTATCTATTCTGTTCTGTTCTGTTCTGTTCTGCTCTGCTCTGCTCTGCTCTGCTCTGCTCTGCTCTGCTCTGCTCTGCTCTGCTCTGCTCTGCTCTACTCTACTCTACTCTACTCCACTCCATTCCATTCCATTCCATTCCATTCCATTCCATTGAAATAGGTGGTTGATATTTACCACTCACAGTGTATGACTCTCCTAGAGCAGATGCTGACCTTCTGCATATAATTACTTTCAGATTTTTGGCCTTGGCTACTTTAATTCCCAATGTACCTGCCAGCCCATCTAGTAAAATAATTGTGGTAATATATCCCTGTCATAGGTTTGTATGTTTGTGTATTTCAGCACTGTTGATTAAAACAGAGAGCACAACAACTGCAAAAATTACATTTTCTAGCTGAGAAGGTTTCATTTTCTCCAACGAGAAGGTCTGGGATATTTATTTGGAAGTGCCGACTGAAGTATTACAAAAGAGTTTGGTGAATAATGTCTTTTCCTGCTTGAGGCAGGGGTGGGCAAACTTCAGGCTTGCAAGGATAACTTTGTTACCATGATACGGTAGATCCCAAGGGCCAACCAAGGCTGGAGTCAAAATAATAGGCTGTCAAACACATCTGGAGACAAAAACTGGGATTTCTCATCAGCCCAGGAATTTATAATTGGTCTTAGACCTTCAAACTTCTTATTCTGGTCCTCCCCACACCCCCAGTTATTTTTCAGCATCTCATTTAGAGGAGAAAGTATTTATTTGTTGCTTTTCTTTGATCACTAGGAGTCAGCATAGTAGAAAGGTTTTAATTAGAACTTTATTAAACCGATGAAGCGACAAGCCAAGAGAGGGAAAAAAAGGAGTTTTCTGGGGGGGAAAGGGGGGAAAAGAAAGAAAAAAAGTGAAGTCAATAGTCCCAGAAAGGAAAATTCCAGATAAAATCAGTGCTATTGACCTTAGCCTATTTCTTTCTTTCTTTCTTTCTTTCTTTCTTTCTTTCTTTCTTTCTTTCTTTCTTTCTTTCTTTCTTTCTTTCTTTCTTTCTCTTTCCTTCCTTCCTTCCTTCCTTCCTTCTTTCTTTCTTTCTCTCTCCTTCCTTCCTTCCTTCCTTCCTTCCTTCCTTCCTTCCTTCCTTCTTTCTTTCTTTCTTTCTTTCTTTCTTTCCATTTGAATGCATCTGACTTTCCTGCATGGATGTTTTTAGGCAGATATAACAAAGATGTTGAGACTCTAGAAAGAGGGCAGAGAAGAGCAACCAAGATGCTTAGGGGACTGAAAGGTAAAATGTATGACGAACGATTGCAGGAACTGGGTATGTCTAGTTTAATGAAAAGAAGGACTAAGGGCAGTGGTGGGATTCTAACAGTTTGCACTACTTCGGGAGAACCGGTTGTTAACTTTCTGAGCAGTTTGGCAAACTAGCTGTTGGAAGAAATCATTAGGGCAGAGAACCGGTTGTTAAATTACTTGAATCCCACCACTGACTAAGGGTGACATGATAGCACTGTTCCGATATCTCAGGGGTTGTCACAAAGAAGAGGGAGTCAAGCTATTCTCCAAAGCACCTGAGAGCAGGACAAGAAGCAATGGGTGGAAACTAATCAAGGAGAGAAGCAACCTAGAACTAAGGAGACATTTCTTGAAAGTGAGCATAATCTCACTGTGGAATGGCTTGCCTCCAGAAATTAGGGGTGCTCCAACAGTGGAGGTTTTTAAAAACAAATTTGACAGCCATTTGACTGAAATGGTATAGGGCCGTGATGGCGAACCTATGGCACACGTGCCACCTGTGGCACGCGGAGCCATATCTGTGGGCACGCGAGCGCTGCCTTAGCTCAGCTCCAGCTGATTTTCAGACCTTCTGGGCCCACCAGACGTCAGGAAATGGGCTGTTTACGGCCTCTGGAGGCCCTCCGGGGAGTGGGGGAAAGGCAGTTTTCACCCTCGCCAGGCTCCTAGAAAGCCTCTGGAGCCTGGGGAGGGCAAGAAACAGGCCACCGGAAGTCAGGAAATGGCCTCTTTCCGGCCTCTGGAGGGCTTTGGGGGGTGGGGCGTGGGGAAGGCCGTTTTCGCCCTCCCCCGGCTCTAAGAAAATCTCTGGAGCCTGGGGAGAGTGAAAATGGGCCTTCCGGTCCCACCGTGCCATCGCGTGTCGAAAGTGGGGGTCGTGGGGGAGATCGCGCGCGCATGCACGGGGGGGGCATTGAATTATGGGTGTGGACATGCATGCACGTGACCCCCTGTGCGACACCCCCCCGCTTTTGCCACGCGACAGCAAAAAGGTTAGCCATCACTGGTATAGGGTCTCCTGCCTGAGCAGGGGGTTGGACTAGAAGACCTTCAAGTTCCCTTCCAACTCCGTTATTCAGCTTTTTCTTCCCTGTGTCTAAAGGTGATCGTTTTACTGAACAGTGAGTATGGATGACATCCTGAGGGTAGAAACTAGGACATAATGCAATATCAGATATAATGTCAATGGAAGCCAACCCTCCCTCCATCTGCTACCAGCTGCTTCTTTAGAGATTTCCGAGTCTAACATCAGTCTAATCTCAGTTTAGGGACAGATTACAGCATCCATAAATCCTTTATTGGCCTTCTGATCCTTACAGAGCATGGCAGATACAATGCACATTTTAGAAATCTGTCACCGGGGAACATTTGTGGACAAATCCTGTGCCTTGAGAGAATTGTTTTTATTCTCAAATTGCAACTCAATCAAATTATGTCATCCCGTTTTAAAATGGAGAGAGAGACGGAGGGAGAGAGAGAGAGAGAGAGAGAGAGAGAGAGATGAAAGTTCAAACGCAGAATCCAGAACTGTTACAGAGAGCGATTTGTCAAAATCGTAACTAAATTTCCTAACCTCCTGGGGAAAAAAGGACCGCTACGCCTTCTGATGAATAACATACAGTATATAGAAGAGCTTAGAAAAGTTTCACTTTAATAATATTCAAGCACTCCTAGTTATAGCTTTGCTGGGGGAAAGCTGGGCTGAGTCACGCATGGCTATGCATTTGCAAGAGTCTTGCAAATGAAATTCCATTCTGAGATAAAAGCAGGTTAATCGCCCGTGTGAATCACACAAGCCCAGTGATGGCAAATCTTTTAGACACCGGGTGCCAGGGGTGGGCTGCTGGGAGTTTGCAAGGGTCGGGGAGAACCTCTAGCTAAGATTCTGTGCAGTTCGGAGAACCCCCAAATCCCACACCTGGCTGGCCCCGCCCACCCCCGCGCCTCCCGTCCCCGGAGTCCTCACACGGCCTGTTTTGGATGCAGGTAAGTGCAGGGTGTGCATAGAGGCTCAGGGAGGGCGAAAACCGGGCCTACCGGAAGTTCGGGAAGGCAGGAAACGGGCTTGTTTCTGGCCTCCAGAGGGCCTCTGGAGCCTGGGGAGGCCGTTTTCACCCTCCTGGAGACTTGGAAAAAACCTCCCTCCCCCCACCGTGATGCAGGAGACCGACTAGGCCACGCCCACCATGGCCACGCCCACCCAGCAACCAGGCAGAGAACCCCTTGCTAAAAGGGCATCCCAACACCGGCAGCCTGGCAAGAGGTAAGATCTTTTTCTTTCGTGAGCTTTTGTTTCATTATTCGCAAGGAAACAGAAGCTCACAAAAGAAACACCACAGAGATCTGACCTGGGGTGACAGTGTGTGTGCCAGTAGAGAGGGCTCTGCGTGCCACTTCTGGCACACCTGCGATAGGTTCGCCATCACGGCTCTAGCCCCATACCTGTAGTTGTCAGGGCGTTGATTGATCCCATCCTGGCTCTGGGATAATCACACCCCGGTTTAGAGGTTTGGACCGTGGCTTCTCCTTGAAAGTATACTTTAAGAAAATAAAACCCGAAGAAGTATTTCTAAGAAAACTCATTTTTATTGTAAAAGTAAAAATATAAAATTCTTGCTACCTAAATTAATGAGCTACATCTTGGCAGCTTTCTGCCGGACCTCTTGGCAGAGAGAACAAAGGAGTTAAGAAGAAGGCTAGCAAAGGAATGCAGAGGATGCGCAGTACTTAGTTACTGATAGCGACTTGGCAAAACTACAGTAAGTCTATTAGTCCAAAAAATGAGAGCTCAGCTGGGAAATACAAGAACGCAGTGACAGTAGTTTCCTTCTTGCTAAATAGTATTATTGAAGGTTAACCCAAAGGTGGTTTTTGAAGAGGCAACTGGACTTTCTGGGGGGTTTTTTTTGAAGAATTTCTGCTTCTCCTCAAGAAGCTTCTTCAGCTCTGAATGAGAAGCTTCTTGGATGAGAAGCGAAACGTCTTCAAAGAAAAACCAGGAAGTCCAGTTGCCTCTTCAAAAACCATCTTTGGGACAACCATGACCTGGATGACTGAGAATCTCCATAGATATTGAAGGTTAAGTCTAGTTTGATGAAAAGAAGGACCAGGGTCGTGACATGATAGCAGTGTTCTGATATCTCAGGGGCTGCCACAAAGAAGAGGGAGTTGAACTATTCTCCAAAGCACCTGAGGGCAGGACAAGAAGCAATGGGTGGAAACTAATCAAGGAGAGAAGCAACATAGAACTAAGGAGAAATTTTCAGACAGTTAGAACAATTAATCAGTGGAACAACTTGCCTCCAGAAGCTGTGAATGCTCCAATACTGGAAGTTTTTAAGAAGTTGTTGGATAACCATTTAGGGGCCTGAGTGGCGCAGTAGACTAAGGCACTGTGATTAACATCCAGCTGCCTGCAATTACTGCAAGTTCTAATCTCACCAGGCTCAAGGTTGACTCGGCCTTCCATCCTTTCTAAGGTAGGTGAAATGAGGACCCAGATTGTGGGGGCAATAAGATGACTTTGTATAAATATACAAAAGTATGAAGGCTATTGTTTAACGCATTGTAAGCCGCCCTGAGTCTCCGGAGAAGGGCGGCATATAAATCAATTTTTTTTTTAAAAAAAACCACCATTTGTCTGAAATAGTATAGGACACGGGTGTCAAATTCGCGGCGTCACGTTGCCATTACATGACATATTGCAACGTTTTTTTTTCCTTTTGTGCAGCTGGGGTGGACGTGGCCTACACGTGACACATCCAGCAAATCGGGCCACCAGTTTGACACCAGTATAGGGTTTCCTGCCTGAGCAGGGGGTTGGACTTGAAGACCTCCAAGGTCCCTTCCAACTCTGTTATTCTATTCTATTCTAAATACACTTTACCTTATGGTTATGCAGACATAAGGCCAAACAGAAGTCATAGGGATCTGATTTGTCCAAGTCGCTACCCATGCCAAGTATTTAAATAAATTAATATCTATCCCAAGTCAAGCTCAGCTTTAGGCGACTTTATTGAGTTGTCTATTAGTTTTCTTGACAGCAGAATACAAGTGGATTGCTTTTTCTAGACCACAGGGACCATTAAATTCATAATTTTAAATCCTGCGGACCACTAATATGACCTGCCTAATGAATGGCTGGGTGGGCATGGCAAGATGATCATGTGACTGGGTGGGCGTGGCCAACTCGGTGTCACTCACATCGAGGGGAGCCTTGCCAGCCTCTACTCGCCACTCCTTGCCTGCCCACCCAGCCATTCATTAGGCAAATCATATTAGTGGTCTGTGGGATTTAAAATTATGAATTTAGTGGTCCTTGGGGTCCGAAAGGTTGGTGATCCCTGGTTTAAAGGATATAAAACTAATTTCTGGTGTCTATGGAGATTCTCAGTCATCCAGGTCATGGTTGTCCCAAAGGTGCTTTTTCGAAAGGCAGCTGGACTTCGTTTTTCCTTGAAGACCTTTCGCTTCTCATCCAAGAAGCTTCTTCAACGGTGACTGTCAGAACTGAAGAAGCTTCTTGGATGAGAAGCGAAACGTCTTCAAGGAAAAAACCAAGTCCAGTTGCCTTTCGAAAAAGGACCTTTATCCCTGGTGCTCAACAAGATGCCTGTACAATATATCCTCCACTACTACAGCCTTCCAAAAGTGAAGAGCATAGGGAAAAATCAAATTAATTTGTGAGGTTAACTTAATATAAGTGTGGTGAAATGCAAAAGCAATCGACCTTAAACAAAACTAATAGACTCTTGTGATGTTTGCATCCTTCCCTCGACATGAAAAATCCGTGCAATCTCATTGTCCAATTAATGAAATAAACTTAAAACGATGCATCAAAAGATTGTCAGCATCGTCGTTCTTCATCTGCTACAGGCAGTTAAATAACCCACTTAGCCACTGCACTAAGGGCATTGGATTAGTTCCTTCATTTAATATGGCATAACGCATAAATGAAAAGTGGCAAGAACAACGGGTCCTCAAAGAGGTAAGGCAAGTTACCTTCAGCGTGGCCCAAAGTGAGTTCATACCATTTCACGCAATGCACCGGAAAATATATTCAGCAGAGTAACTGACAACTGAGTCAGCCTGACCTACGTTGGTGATGGTTATTGCAACAATGGAAGAAGTCTACTTAGAAAACTGTCAGTGTGGATTCAATGTTGTATTATGGGCATTAGGCATTAGAAAATAGGGGGGGGGTTTGACTAGTACAGGAGTCTGCAACCTTAAACACTCAAAGAGCCATTTGGACCCGTTTCCCACAAAGAAAAAACAAAAACAAAACAAACAAAAAAAACACCGGGAGCCACAAAACTCTGTCTGACTATTTCTTGAGCGGCCACAAAACTAGCATACGTAGTTGAATTAAATATTCTGTTTCCTACTGAAACTTTTCTTTTCTTGGATTTATCCATGGTTGGCCTACCGGGGGTTGAAAAGCTCAATAAATCACGTGCCAGGGCGGGTGTCGCACATTGGCAGTTGTGACACATATTTTGAAAGGGAGCCGCAGCAGAGGGGTGAAAGAGCCACATGCTGCTCCAGAGCCACAGGTTGCTGACCCCTGGACTAGTAGAACAGCAGTTCCTTCCAACTTGGTGCCCGGCAGTGTTATAAGTTGGAAAATAAAGGTGCCATGTAGGAAAAAGTTATAGAGAGTTTTGATAGAATGACTTCTAGATCAGGGGTCTCCCACCTTGGCAACTTTATGATTTGTGGACTTCAACTCCCATGCGCTGGCTGAGGAATTCTGGGAGTTGAAGTCCACAAGTCGTAAAGTTGCCAAGGTGGGAGACCCTTGATCTAGATAATGGTTAGGAATCCAGAAGTTCTTAACTGTACATAAGGTCATTGTTGCTGTTCAGCCTCTAAATTGTGTCTGACTCTGCAATCCATGGACCATAGCATACCAAGCTACCCTGACGGTGACCTCTACGGTCTCCCTGATTCCATCCAAATTCATGTTTATTGTGTTGATGATACCCTCTAAGCATCTCATCCTTTGCTTTCTCCTTTTGCCTTCAGTCTTTCCTAACATCAGGGTCCTTTCCATTAAGTCCTCTTTTCTCACCTGGCAGACAAAGTATAATGAACTTCAGCTTCAGTATCTTTATTTCCAAAGGACAGTCAGGGTTGATTTTCTTTAGGATTGGCTGATTTGATCTCCTTGAAGTCCAAGGGACTCTCAAACGTCTTCTCCAGCACCACAATTCGAAAGCATTGATTCTTCAGTGCTCAGCCTTCCTTATGGTCCAATTCTCACAGCCATACATAGAATTCTGGCAGATGAAACCTAGCACAACTTCCAGGCCAGGAAGGTAGGAGAGGAAGATGGAGTTCCTACTTAAGGTCCCAGGAGAATTTAATTCCAACTGGACCATCTTCTACCAGCCATGCAGGACAGAAGACCATACAGCAAAGTGAAGCAAGACTGCTATAGGCCAAATCCAAAATATGAGATAATATCATCCCCTAGCAAATTATAGTGGGGGAAAAAAAGAATATAATGAAGTCTATATAACCTCTGAAGCTTCTTTGGTTTAATCATTGTCTAAATCAGATGTTAATAATATTATGCTCATAACTTCACTAAGGTAGTATGCTTTGTGTATCTATGAGATTGTGGCATTTTCATGAGATTTGGTGGTTCACAAAATTCCTGTCATGGAACTTTGTGCCCCACTAAATCTCATAAAAATGACACAATCTTATGCACTCTCTTGCAGTCCCTCATGAGATCTTGAGTTTGAAATCTCAAATGGGGAATTAGATTGTTGAAATCTCATGAGGCTCATCGCATGCTACATTATTAAGCACTTAAGGAGCCGTGGTGGCGCAGTGGTTAGAAGACAGTGTTGCAAGATAACTCTGCCCACAGCCTGGAGTTCGATCCTGACCAGCTCAAGGTTGACTCAGCCCTTACATCCTTCCAAGATTGGTAAAATGAGGACCCAGATTGTTGGGGGAAATATGTTGACTCTGTAAACTACTTAGACACAGACGTATATTTATTTATTTATTTGTCAAGCATATATAAGATAACAGGTAAAAGTATAAACATAATCTGAATACATGAAAAGAGTCAGTCATAAGGAATATTAGGACAGGGACGGTAGGCATACTGGTGCACTTATGCACGCCCCTTACAGACCTCTTAGGAATGGGGTGAGGTCAACAGTAGACAGTCTTAGGTTAAAGTTTTGGGGGTTTGGGGAAGAAACTACAGAGTCAGGTAGTGCATTCCAGGCATTGACCACTCTGTTACTGAAGTCATATTTTCTGCAATTGAGTTTGGAACGATTTACCTTGAGTTTGTATCTATTATTTGCTCATGTATTGTTGTGGTTGAAGCTGAAGTAGTCATTGACAGGAAGTACATTGTGGCAGATAATTTTATGTACTATGCTTAGGTCAGACTGAAGTCAGCGTAGTTCTAAGTTGTCTAAGCCCAAAATTTGGAGTCTGGTGGCATAAGGTATTTTATTGCAGTTAGAGGAATGGAGGACTCTTCTCATAAAATATCTCTGAACTCTCTCGATTGTATTTATGTTCGATATGCAGTGCGGGTTCCAGACAGATGAGCTGTATTCAAGAATTGGTCTAGCAAATGTTTTGTATGCTCTAATTAGTAGTACAACATTACCAGAGAAAAAGCTACGCAAGGTTAGGTTAACAACTTTTAATGCCTTTTTGGCAATGTTGTTAGTGTGGGATCAGGCACAGACTTCAAGGTCTGTGAAGCGGTATATAAATCTAAGTGCTATTGCTAAACAGGATCATATTTTAATTTTTCTCCCATGTTTAAATAATTAACATCAAATACAATGGGTTTTATTTTAGGGGCAGAAGGCCATTTCAGTACAAAGCAACTTTTTCTTGCCTTCATCCTCTTCAGGAAAATAGTCCAAGTTGAAAGTAATTTGGGACTCTTCTGAGGTAGAACAGTAGCTAAAATGGAAATAATAGTAGTGAATTATCTGAACTGCCACACATGCTGAGTGCCTCTTTTCCTTGAGATTTGATAAGGTCAAACCACAACTGAGTACCTATTCAGAAGCACACAAAAAAGGGTTCCGATAGGAATTATTGAAATAAAACCACTTGATTTTTGCTTACCTGCTGACATCATCTCTTTTCTGCTCCGTGGAAGACTATTACGTGATTTCAAGATAACAATGAGAAACAGGCCCAGTGAATTAAAATTGATCTCCGAGCAGGTTAAATACCAATTAACCTCACTCTTGTGATTTTAGAAAGCCTAATTTGATTGGGATTATATTTCAAGCTTTTGGGAACTGGGGTGGGTGGGGCGGGGAGGGGGTGAGTTAGAGACTGTGAAATACCCAAAGGGATCACAATGTAAGTTTAGAATTACTAGCTTGGTATCTCCTTGTGCTTTGTACACTGATGTATGGCAAAGCAATAGGAAACATAATTGTTGTCCTCTCTTCTACTGCTGTTTCTACTGCTGTTTCCACTAAAAATCCACTGAGATGGATTTTTAATCTGGGAAAGCATCTTTTTTTTTCCTTTTCTTTTTCAGTTTAAGAAAACTGCACTTTACTACTGGTTCTTGTGAACTAGATGTGGACAGTAATATCATGATGTCATTGAAATGAGCATAGCTAAATTTGGGAAACCTTTAGCATGAGGGGTGAAATAAGGACCTTAAATCTTAAAGTACCCACTTTATCCCTTAAGGTTGTCCACAGCAGAAAGAATTGTCTCGATTTTGGTATCGTGATTATTATACCCAACAATGTGTAATCACATCTGCCAGTTTTGTAGCTGGTGTTGGGTCTTCACATGTATTGAATTCTTGTCAAGAACCTAGGATGTCATAATTTATCTGTGTAGTATGTGTGAGAATCCAAGCACTGTGGCTTTTAGTAAATGACAGATGGAAGTGTTGTCAATATGTAGTTGGACAGTGAGAAGGTTGGGTAGGAATGTGGGCCAGTCCTGGAGTCTGGGGACGGCTTGGACAATGGCTCTGAGTCGGAGGCAGAGAGAGGGCCAAGGCCATCTGGTAATTCTTTGCTGCCTCTGGAGTCTCTGGAGTCTGACATCAGTGAGGCAGAACAGCGGGAGCCTGTTCCCAGTGAGCGCATGTGCAGAGCTGCCAGGAGACAGGAACAATTAAGGAAACAGGGTCGACTTGGGAGTAAGGCTTGGAGATGATTGGCTCCTCCCATACGACATAAAATAGAAGTGAACAGGACGTGAGCTTTTGCAGGAAGCAATTAGTTCACCTGGCCGATTCAAGATATGAAAATTCTGTTTGTGACTCTGTGCCAAGTTTGGCCTTGCCCTGCATCTGGAAATTAGCTCTTTGGCAGCATTCCAAGTGAGATAGGTGGGTGTTGATAACCTTACTCTGAAAGACAGTTTATCAAGCCTTGCGGACTTTAAATGAAAGTAATTTATTGCCTTATGAATTAAAGAGGTTTTCCGGGACTAAGTTTGTGCTGTTTACTTTCTAAGGAAGCCTAGGTCAGAACAGCTAGATGGACACATTTACTGGTCAGTCCCCCATCCAAGAAAAACCAGGCCAAACCCTGCTTAGTCTTTTTTCCCTCCTTTTTTGATTAGCCAAAGTTACTTCATATTCCTATGAGGCAGGCCCTTTAATTGTGATTCAAACCCTGTTAAAGGTTTTATTTTAGGCAGGGAGCCCTTGATGACAACCAGTGCACCCAGGCCTTGCGTACGGAGAAGCTGGCTTCTAATGGACTAATTATAATTACAGAGTCTGAATGATGCTGACTTCAATTCCCGCTCCAGGCTACACTTCCTACCTGTTCTGAATGCCTGCCACCTAATTACTGGCATCTGTAGTGTGGATTCAGCAAATCAATATTAATTACGAGTAAAGATATCAGAAGTTTGGAGGCTGTGAATGAAATGCGCCAGTGGATATTAAGCGCAGTTCTACAAACCTGAAGGTTCTTTACCTCGTTAGAAATCTGACTGGCACCTAGAGTTCGCATGGGCAGCGTCATTATCTAGCATCCAAATACAAAAAATAATTATTATTATATAATTATTTATTATTATTCAGGTAATGCAGGTTCAGGTTCTACTTACCTTTACTACTGGTTTGCAACGGGACCATCCATGCGCGTGCTTCTGCGCATACACAGAAACTTCCTGATGACGTCCAGGTCAGTGGGCGGAGCTTCCCGCCGGTTTTACTACCGGTTCTTGCGAACCGGTCTGAACAGGGGGCAACTCACCACTGAAGTAATGTCAAGAAAAGTTAATGGTAATGTTTCCCAATCTTAGCAAGATGTGTAGATGCCAACTCCCAGAATTCCCCAGCCAGCATGCTCAGGATAAGGAGATCGTGAAGGAGAAGGAGAAAGAGAAGGAGAAAAAGAGAAAAGGAGGAGAAAAAGAGGAGGAGAAAGATTCACACCAGTTTAGCACCAAACAGTTTCCTCAGGGTTCTTTCTCTCTTTAACACAGGGGTCGGCAACTTTAAACACTCAAAGAGCCATTTGGACCTGTTTCCCACAGAAAAGAAAACACCAGGAGCCACAAAACCCTTTGGACATCTAAAATGAAGATAACACTGCATATATCATTTTTTAACCTTTATGCTATGTATATATATAAAAAATCTATAGTGTGTTGCATTTATGAAATCAATGACCCGCTACAGAGAAAACACATTTTTATTTCTGCATGCAACAAAAACATTTTGAACTCCCCCACCCCCCAAAAAAAAGATGGGTCGAAAAGCTCAATAAATCACGTGCCGGCGGGTATCGCACATTGGCGGTCGTGATGCATATTTTGAGCGACAGGGAGCCGCACCAGAGGGATGAAAGAGCCACATGTGGCTCCAGAGCCGCGGATTGAAGACTCCTGCTTTAACAGATTGCTATAGCCCCAGCTCTGCAGAAGACTACATAAGTCACTTAGCCCTGAATCTGATCCGCATTTCAGTACAGGAATCCAAGTTAAAACAACCGAGTGAGGTGGAACCTGTTTGGTGTAGTGGTGAAAGCACCAGGCTAGAAATCAGGAGAGTTCCAGTTCTGCCTTAGGCACAAAGACAGCTGGTTGACTTTGGGCCAGTCCCTCTCTCTCAGACTTGGTGCTAGAAACCAGGAGAGTGTGAGTTCTAGTTCTGCCTTACGCACAAAG
>WNWU01000031.1:6370418-6393146 GCA_012654045.1 Ptyas mucosa
AAGAAAGAAAGAAAGAAAGAAAGAAAGAAAGAAAGAAAGAAAGAAAGAAAGAAAAAGAATCTTTCATGGCCCCCGTTTCTCATTTCTTCCTAAGATTAGGTTTTGTATTTTTTCCCCTAGTTTACTCACCTGTCATTCTTGTTTCAACAAAAAGTGGATGTGTCAGGGATATCAAGCAGATCAGAAAAGATACAGCCCATTTGTTCCTTCTCATCCACATTTCCTATTAATTAGATGCAGGCCTAATATCGAATTCTTCCAAAGAAATCCAATTCTTTCAAGGAAGTCAATGATCCTTTAAAGCCGGATCCCACATTTTCTTAACTGTGATTGATGGGCCTGTTTTTACTCTGGCAGCTGTTTTGAAGTTGCTTTTTGGGGAGGTTTTAGGCGTTTCCGTTTTCTTTTAACACTATGAGCCACCCAGAGTCATGAATTTGAGATGGGCAGCCATATGAATGAATGAACGAATTAATGAATGTTTCATGGTTGTAGGAAGTTAGCACCCGCCCCTCTCCTAGAAAAATGAAATATTTTGAGAAATATTAAAAAGGCAGAATATTATATTTCCCTGGATGAGAAATGGAGAAACATGCTCTTGGAAAGCAGCCCCCACCTTTCTTAATAGCCCTCAGCAAGTGTCAGCACTTAAGAGATAAAGAGATAGATAGCTCTATTCATAAGCAAATTCCCTGCAGCAAGGTCTGAACAAAGGTAGGATTAGCCCTCAGCCACAATAGGAATTGCCCAACAAGCCCCTTCATTGCATCAGCCCAAACTTAGCTCAGACAAACTCCTAGGAATTGTACATGGCATCATGGGAGTCTGACAACAGCCAATAGAATACATGTTCTTGCACAGGAACAGGAAGCTCAAGTTCAAAGCCCAAGAGAAGGTATAAAAAACTCACTCTCAACTCCACGTAGTCAGCTACCCAGAACCCATGTGGTTCTGCTTCATCATTAATCAGCCCCCATGTTTCCAGTGTCTTTCTCCCGGCTTGGAACTGAACCAGATGAATATTTCTTCCAACAGGGTTCTTATTCCCTATTTTTCTCTCTCTTCCTACATTTAGGTTTTGCATTTCTGTAAATCTTGGTGTGCCTCCAACCCTTTTAATTTATCCTCCTTTAAAAAATGGAACGAGTTTTGAGAGCAAGAGATCGCCCAAAGTATAAAGGCAGATTTTTCACTACTGACAGAGAATATGCAGTACAAGAGGAATTATGGGGTCAAAAGAAAACATCATTCTTTTAAACCCCAAGCAATATTTCTTCTATTCCTCCTTTTTTTTCCCTCTGTTTAAAATGAAAGTAGATTTTTGAAAGAAAAAAAAAAGTTCCAGAGTTCTTTTGAAAACGGGGTTTTAAAGTTAAAAATCCAGAACTGTGAAAATTTGGCAGTGACTGTCTTATCCATCAGACACACATTCATCTAAGAAATGACAAAGCATCTTTTCGAAGCTGTAATTCCGAAAGCCTGCTTTTCAGCTATCCCTGCTTTGTGTGGACAATGTCGCGATGGATCTCCCTAGCCCATTTTCTGGTGCAAGATGTTGCTTCATTAAGGCAAGATTTCGGGAACTGTGACCCGGGGAACGAGCCACCCTCCAAATCCATCTCAGTAACCCTTAGAGCAATGCCAAGATTGCACCTGAAATTTCATTGCAGCATCGCATGGAATAATAGCAGAACAATTTTCTTTGTGTGATTTGTTTTGTCTACAGAAAAATGGCAAAGAGGTGCATTAAGTTGCCAATAAGCTTAACAAGCCCATCACTGAATTCGTTCCCTCTGCTAAACGGCTGTTAGCTGGGAATTGGGTTATTTTGTGAGCCAGAGAATACATCGGAAAGAAAATTACAGTTTCCAGCTCTAAAAGGATTGCTCACCTGTTATCTTAACCAGCAGTGATGTATGAGTCAAGAGAGACGTTGTCAGGTTGGGAAGTGAAGTGCTGGAATATCCTTATTAGAAGACAAAGGATATTCATTCATTCACTCACTCACTCAATCACTCGCTCACTCATTCATTCATTCATTCACTCAGACACTCATTCATTCATTCATTTCTTCGTTCATTTTCTACAGCTGTCCATCTGAAATTGACTCTGGGCGGCCCACAATCATAAACATCCATTAAAACTAGATACAAACGTAATACAAAAATAAAGCATCTGAGAAAAAGTATAACCATAAATATCAATATAACCAGGAAACAGGGCCCTAATGTATGTTACGTCAAGTCAGCAACTTATGAGCCCAGGCATCTAACCAGCTCTTCAAGGGAACCATTGGGGGAGTTGAAATATCCTGTTACATGGCAACACTTTGAACGAATGAAGATCTTTTACCATAGCACCATAGTTCAAAGGTCTCAATTCTTTGGCGCTCAGCTTTTCTTATGGTCCAACTTTAACAATAATTTAGTGCAGGGGTATCCAACCTTGGCAATTTTAACACCTATGGACTTCAACTCCCAGAAATCCCCAGCCGGCATGACTAGCTGGGGAATTCTGGGAGTTGAAGTCCATAGTTCTTAAAGTTACCAAGATTGGACACCTCTGATTTATTAGGTTTCTACAATACTCAAAAATGTTGTATTAAAAAATGGCACTTTCTGGGTTCTGTTCCTCCCCTGGAGAGTGGTGGCCCACCAAGAGCCAAGTTTCAGTCAAACTGGTGTTTCCATTTCTTCAGAAAGCTTCTAGACCAGTGTTGGCAAACCTTTTCTGCACCGAGTGCCGAAACAGGGGCATGAACATGGGGGGCGCACATGTGCCGGAAACCGGAAGAGCAGCCGCCTGGTGCCAGGAAGATGATCTTCCGGTTTCTGACGCACACATCAGTGGTGGGTTCCTCCCAGTTCAGCCCGGGTCGGTCGAGCTGGTAGCGGTGACGATATGACATCACTGCTATTATGGTTTCTTGCACTCCCACGTGTATGAAGACCAGCTAGCCGACACGCCGGAACCCGGAAAAGCAACAGACAACGACTCACATGCCTGGAGAGATGGCTCTGCGTGCCGCTTCCGGCATGCGTGCCATAGGTTCACTATCATGGTTCTAGACATCCTTTCACGAGACTTTATACCGGCCTTTTGGGGAAAACAACAACAACAGGATAACCAGAGCTATTGTAGTACAGATTTAGGGAAGGAGGAAGAGGAGGGAAGGGGAAGGCCTTTGCTATGCTTTCCTTCTCCTCAACAAACCTTTTTATCCCAATACATAATTTGCTTTAGAAAAAGTTGTTCTTCTAAACTGCTTAGTAAATATCAAGTATGTTGTGAAAGAGGAAAGAAGGGAGAAAATAAAAGAGGCAGAAGACAATAGATGCTTTGTTCACGAAGTAGCAGAGTGAAGAGTCTCCAGAGTTGAGGGGGAAAGAATTATGAACGAACATGCCTCAGGTGGAAACATCAACTTTCAATGTTTTCCATCCTTAAAGGTTTGGGGCGACTAAGGTGGCATTCGTAGAGTTTACAGGCTGACTCATTCATTCAAGTTATTTGTGTTTTGCTCTTAAAGTTCAGCTTCTCCCCACAGCATAGGCTCTCTAGAGAAGGAAAATGAGAATCAAAGAGCATCTTAGTCATTGTTCTATTACTGACAGCATGGACAATTTTCTGTCATTGGAAATTTCTTTATGCAGCGGTTGCATGATATGGAATGCCTAAATAAAAAGATATCTAAAAACCCTGTAGCCAATTTCTAATAATAATTTCAGGCTAGGTCAAAGCTATCTGGGTTGCAACATAAATATGGCTAAGAGAAGTAAACAAGAATAGCAATAGCATTTAGACTTATATACCACTTCATATTATATATATATTCTCTAAGCGGTTTACAGAGTCACCATATTGTCCCCTACAATCTGGGTCCCCATTTTACCCACCTCGGAAGGGTGGAAGGCTGAGTCAACCTTGAGCCAGTCAGGATCAAACTCCTGGCAATGGGCAGAATTAGTCTGCAATACTCAGTGGTGGGATTCAACTGGTGTAACAACTGGTTCGTTTTGCGCACACTTTGTGCAAATGCAGTGCATTTGAAAACAGCTCTAAAACTTACCTTCAGCCACGGTGAATAAGACAGCTGAGGCGCGACAATCCGCTCTGCCCTGCCTATCAGCTGGGATTCAAACAAAGGAAATATGTTGTGGCTCCGACCCCCGAGCCCATCGTATCGGAGGAAGAAGGCTCCGAACATGAAGGAGAGGAGCCGGCCAGGCCTCCCTCCCCCGGCCCCTCCTCTCTGACAATTCCTCAGGTGTCGGCCGAAGGAAAGGAGATTGGCCAAGAGCCAGGTGTCTCCGATCGGTCGGAGAGTGATGAGGGAGACAAATTGTGGCTGGACCCACGTCAGCGTTGGCGTGCTAAACGATCACAGCAGATGAGGAGGCGTGCCAGGGATTAAGCTGAGTCACTGGACCACACCCCACAGGCTATATAAAGGAGGGGTGTGGCCGTTTAGATTCTGTGACAGACAAAGTTAATTCTTGCAAGTTCCTTTGGTGCAAAGCCTCAGTCTGCTGAAGGATTGTGAATTGGACTGTTTTTTCCCAGCCGGTGTGTATTGCATTTGTTATCTGGTGGAGGAACACCCCCCTTCTTGTTATAGTAAAGAACTTGGCAGCCGGTTCCCGTAGTGCTGCCAAGCCTCTGATAACGGAACATTTGTGTGTGCCAATTATTTAACCCTCGACTGTCTGTGTGGGTTTGTGCGTATGGAGGATGGGGACAGAACAAAATATAGGTCAGTATAGCATAGGGGTGGTCGGCTGGCCCCAGCTGATCATCGGAGCGAACCAGTTTGCTCTCAGCTGATCGTCGGAGCTACGGGTTCACCCGAACTGGCTGAATCCCACCCCTGGCAATACTGCATTCTAACCATGGCACCACTACAGCCAACAAATGTTCTTCCCATACATGGAAGAAATTTGAATGTTTGCAGAAATACATACCCAGAAAGACAAACTCACAGACACAAATCTGACTTTGTCCCATAACTCCCTGGATACCTTGCCAATAATAACGGATGCTTTACTTCAGAGGTGTCAAACTCGATTTCATTGAGGGCCGCATCAGGGTGTGTTTGACCTCACCCTGGGGAGCATGGCCAGGATGTGCGTGGCCAGCTTGACGTCACTTGTGTCAAGGGCACCTGTGGCCCGAGCACTCCTGAGCTCTGTTTTCGGCTGCAATGGCCTCCTGCAACCCTTTGCCAGCGAAAATAGTGTGTGGCCCTTCTGAGTTCTGCTTTCACTGGCAGAGGCACTGTGGGCCAGTCCTTCGCTGTTTCCAGGGCGTCCCCACGAGCCAGATCTAAGAATCCCTCAGGCCAGATCCAGCCCACGAGCCTTGAGTTTGGCACCCCTACTTTATTCATTTGTCCTAAATGGAGTGGTCGTTGGGAGGCGACCCAAAAGCTGCAATTGATCCAAAATGTGTTGGTAAGATTGTTGATGAGGCAAGTGCATTATAATACCTTAACACCACTAACAAAGCTGTAACATTGGCTACCAGAAGGCTTCTTGGCCCATTCAAAAGGCTGATAATGCCCTACAAAGCCCTATTTTGTGTAGCACGGGATCACATCAGTCCTTGCAATGATGGGCTGCCGCTGGTTCAGACCGGTTCGGGCGAACTGGTAGTTCTGATGATCAGCTGGCCCCGCCCACTCACTCCTGCTCTATCCTGTCCTATATTTCCTTTCTTCTGGCTCAGCTTATTTGTGCGACACAGCTGATTTCTGCACCTCCGCTGTTCTACTTAGCGGGGCTGCCTTAGAAGGTAAGCAGCTGAGCTTCAAACTGCTGTATTTTGAATGCTGCATGCAAGCGTGTTAGGCGCATGTGCACACAAAGTGCATGTGCACATGCAAAGCACGTGCTCACAGAACCGGTTGTTAAACCGGTTGCAGCTAACCATTGAGTCTTTGCCAAGGTTGAACTTTTTCATCTAGCAAGAACATTATGAGAAGGAGCTTAGAGCAGTGATGGCTAACCTTTTTGCTGTTGCATGCCAAAACTGTGTGTGTGGGTGTCATGCACACATGTGCCCACACCCATAATTAAATGCGCCCCACCCCTGCGCAACCCCCACTTTTGGCACACGATGGCACGGTGGGTCTGGTTGGCCCGTTGTTTGCCCTCCCCAGGCTCCAGAGGCTTTCTTGGAGCCCGGGAGCCTGGGGAGGACGAAAACTGTCTTCCTCACCCCCCCCGAGAGGCCCTCTGGAGGCCCGAAACAGCCCATTTCCCAACTTCCGGTGGGCCCGGAAGGCCTGAAAATCAGTTGGCCAGCATGCACATGTGCGCTGGAGCTGAGCTAGGGCAACGCTCGTGGGCCCACAGATTTGGCTCCACGTGCCACCTGTGGCAAGCGTGCCATAGTTTCGCCATCATGGGCTTAGAGTCTTCACTCTATGTGAGAAGAACGTAGACCAAGTTGCAGATATATTCCACTGTACTCCCTGTGTTTTGGAATTCCACACAATATTTCCAAGGATTCAAGCAGACCCTTTGATTAGGAAACATTAGGAAAGCTGTTAAAACAGCAATACTATTCCGCCATTCCCTTGATCATACCTGCCTGTTTCTGTTTGCCATTTGGGAATTTTTAGTTTTTCTTTCTTGGCTTTATTCTGCAGTTTTCCTCTAGAATAGATTAAAATTAAAAGTAGAACCCAGAAAGGTGACGAATCTCCTTGGTTGGATATTTTCAACCAGAGTTTGGTCATTTGAGGGAGATGATTGAATTTGGATTCCTGCACCGGGTAGAAAGCTGGCCGTGAAAGCCCAACTCACCTCTTCCAACGGTATGATTTTTGTTTTAAAAACTACTCCAATATTTTACAGCAAACTGTAAGCAATGTAATTTAAAAATAAAAAAGATTCTGTGGTTGATAGCTGCATGATAAAAAATCCTTCACAGTGTCTGCTTTAGTTTAGTGGTTCTTAAACGTTTTGCTCTTGAGGACCTATTTACATTCTTAAAAATGACCGAGAACCCAAAAAAACTTTGGATTTTATGGGTGACAGTATATTGTAAACTGGGAAATGTCAACGTATTAAATTTGACTTTGAGAACCCTTTGAAAGAGTCTCAGGGGTCCACAGACCACACTTACAGGACCAGTGGTAGGTTTCAAAATTTTTTACTACCGGTTCTGTGGGTGTGGCTTGGTGGGCGTGACATGGCTTGGTGAGCGTGGCAGGGGAAGGATACTGTAAAATCTCCATTCCCTCCCCAATCCAGGGGAAGGTTACTGCAAAATCCCCATTTCCTCCTGATCAGCTGGGACTCGGGAGGCAGAGAATAGATGGGGGCGGGGCCAGTCAGAATTTTTACTACCGGTTCTCAGAACTACTCAAAATTTCTGCTACCGGTTCTCCAGAACTGGTCAGAACCTGTTGAAACCCACCTCTGTTCAGGACCATTGAGCTAAAATTTAACAGCTTGCCTTCAGAAGTTTTGGGAGCTTCTGCACACATGTCAGAAGCACTGAGGCTCTTCTGGGTTGAAAGGCTTAGCTGTTAACATCACTGTTGCCCTGGGGATGCCCAGCTGGGTACTCCTTTCATGTCCCCAGCAGGAGCTGGAGTGAAGGACGAGAGCTCAACCCTGCCCCACGGCAACTCTTGGCTCTTGAACGTGGGCTTGCTGACCTCTGTCCAGGGTTCCAACCACTGGAGCCACTGCGCTCCTGACCATTTGCTTAATAGATTAGATAAAGATTTGCATTTTATTTAGGTTTCTCAACGAATGTTCCTTGAGATCTGCTGGTTTTTAACTGCTATTTAACACAATATTTATCTTCAGAAGTTTCCCTTTTTATTCTTCTTAACCTAAGAAAATGTTGGAAAGTACGTAAAGGTTTTTACGACATTATCTTGTCCGCAGGATAACATTTCGAAAAGTAAACAAAATGGCATCGTTTTTGATATACGAGGACAAACTGTCAAAAGGAATATCAGGTTGAGAAATGGGTCAGATCTGGCTTGGGGCTGTTGTTTAAAAAAATTAAAAAAAAACCTCTGTCTCCTCCAGTATGTCTCTCCTTCTCTTCTGTCTCTTCCAGTCTATTATTGGGCTTGCAAATTCTTTACGTTTTCAACTATTAGGGCTGTGTCATCAAGGTAGAGCTGGATATTGATGTTTCTTCCAGTGGTTATAAAGCCACACTCACCTTCTTCCAATCCAGCATCCTTGCTTATAGCATCCTGATATCCAGATAGCTCAGAAAGAGGATCTGAAAATAATCAAAACTACAAGTAAAGAGTTCAGAGAATCATAAGAGTTGGAAGGGACCTTGGAGGTTTTCTAGTCCAACCCCCTGGGATATTAAAATCCCTTCCTAGCCCTTTCCTGGGATTACTTGGTTGTATAGAAAATTAACACCCACCCCTCTCTTAGAAGAATGAAATATTTTAGGAAATATTTAAAAAGGCAGAATATTATATTTCCCCCAAAAGAGAAATAGAAGTCTTAAGGGATATAGAAACTCAGAGCCCCAGCTCCCTGCCCCCAGCAGATATTTGGTGCCCATTGAGAAGGACTGGGCCAGCCTATCTACAAAACAAAGGACCTTCCACTCTAGGGTGATGGGATTAAGACATGACCTTCCAGGACATCATAGGATTAACTAGCAGCAGGACTCACTGCATTGCAAAATCACCAGGGGACATTGCATCACCTTCCAGGCTTCAACCAAACTTGATTCGGACAAACATGACCCCACATGGCCCCACGGGAGTTTGACTACAGCCAATAGAGTACATTTCTTGCACAGGAACAGGAAGCTCAAGGGCAAGGCCCAAGAGAAGGTATAAATATCCCTGACTCTCCGCTCCATGTGGTCAGCTGCACCAGGACCAGAGGTGGTATTCAGCCGGTTTGCACCGGTTCATGTGAACCGTTGGCGGAAATTTGGCCAAGGTTGCCAAACCGGTAGCAATGGCCAGCTGGCCATTCCCCTGAACCGGTCCCCTGGTTGCCGCTCACTCACCCTGCCCGTACACCCACTTGGCACTTCTAGGTGTATTTCAAGATATCTTTTATATCCAACTTCATGTCACTAACAGAGTAGGAAATAATCACCTGGCTTCTACACTCTGAAACTTCTAGGTTATACTGTATTAAGTTAAGTTCTGAACTTAACTTCCAATAAGCAAAGCTTTGATGCACAATAATGAATCAGCAAGAACTGATGGTTATTTCTGGGGACCAGACTGCATGGAGAAATGGCACTATGAAGTTGACTGTTAACAGCCAATAGTAACATGTCAGAGGTAACTAGGTCACAAATGAAGGCAAATAGACCAATCCCATAATAATGTTACAGGATCCAGTGACTGAAGTGATTGAAGCCTGGGAAATGGGTCCCTTGTCAATCAACAGGAGTGCTGATTTACCACCAGCTTACCAGGCACATAAGAACCGAGGACTTGGCAGCACAAGGAAACCATAGCCAACGACTTAGTGATTGGCTATCAATACCCCAATCAACAGCTGGAGGGGCGGGCAAAGAGAACCAGGCACCACATAAATACTACACATGGAATAGCTCAAAGACACTTTCCAGTACCGAGGCATTCCCTGGGGATGGGTTCCAGCACGAGTCCAAAAGCTCAGAAGACTAAACGTCTGGTCCCAGTGACCAACCCAGATTAGATCCTGGAACTAGGTCAGATCAATTGCAGGTGGATTCAGAAGAGCTGGAAGAAGATAAGCTGGCATCGTGACACAGCCCATGTACCCATCCTATTGCTTCCAACAGTAGCTCAGAAGTCCAAGTGATGTTTCGTTATTGACAAAGTGTATAATTCTTCTCGGTGTATTTCAGGCCAACCTCGGGGACCTGAGGCTTTAAACAGCATTTCCTGTTGAGTCACTCAGCTGACAATCCACATCTGTGTTTTTCTTTTTTTTTGAACAAAGAAAATTCGGTGGTAAATAAAAATACTTCAAAGTAAAGGATATTCAGTTTATCCCAGATGGAACCGTTATAAACCTAGCCTCCAGACAATAAAAAGGGGGAAAGAATATCTTTTGTGTTTTGATCAAGTATATTTTAGTGTGTGACGAACAGACTGAGCCTCAGGGCTACACTTGCCTCTGAATTATATTACGCTGCAGTTATTTCGGTTACTATTTATCACAAAAAATGGACGAGTTCTATGATTGTGGACAGAGGAAATGGATAATGTCTTTTGGGAAGTGGAAATACTACTCTGTATCTTTTGTGAATGTGGCCGATACTGAATCACAGGCAAATCTTTGGTCTGGAATTGTAAGTCAGACATAACCGGAGTCGGGTGCAAGGAACCAGAGCAACACTATGAACTAATCGGAGCAGGGGTGGGATCCTACCGGTTGAACAACTGGTTCTCTGAGCATGCGCGTGCACAATTTCCATAAAATCAAACTTCTGCGTTGCAAACAAGGAGCAAGGAAAACAGCTGATGAAGGCCAGTTCAATCTCCGTCCCTGATCAGCTGGGTTTCAGAAGCAGAAATAAAGGTGAGTATAACCCGGGGGCGGCCGGCCGGGACCACTTTCACAGCAATAGAGAATCGGTTCGCTCTCGGCAGGAAGTGGGAACTACCGGTTCGGTCCAATCTGGTCCTATTTTTTTTTATAAATTTAAGGATTCCATTCTGCCTTTTAATTACATTTTCCCAAGTCTGATATTCTAAAACAGCGGTTCAACTTTCCAATTCACCCCTGACGTATTTTTAATCTGACATTGCCATCCTGTGGTGCAATTTTTCCTCCTCTTCTTCATTCTTGCCGGTCTTAATGTGTTTTTCTTCCCCCAGTATTCATTATTAGGATTTGGCAGCTCATCAGAGTTTGAAATTGTTTCAATATGTCGTGAAAACTCCCCCATTTCTCTGGCTAGCTGCAGTGGAAAATATTCAATATTGTTTATATTGAAATTAAAAAGGCGGTTGACATGCCTATTGTGTTGGCAAATGCACATTTATTAGATGGTAGTATGAAGTTAGTTCTGGAAGTCCTTGAAAACACAAGCAAGTTGCTAGTTGTTGACTCCCCATTGTTGGAAGAAAAATCCATCTGGCTGCTTCCGGTTGGGACCCGAGGCGTTGGGATGCTGAGAGAGTGACTGCTGCTCCTTAACACTTCCAAACGCTGTGCTTTGGGGATCCCTTCGGGGACGCGGTGCCCGGAGAGCCCCGCGGACAAGAGGGTAAGCCAGGCGTGCGTGACAGCGGATCGCAACGCCGAACGCAACGACCGGGCGGCTCTGTCAAACCCAGCATAAGCGAGTCGGCCAGTAAATGGCTGACCTGAAGCCGCGGTAACTGACAACAAGAGAGGAAGCGACAGAGAGCGGAGGATATAGTGCCCAGCAGTTTAATACCTTTTTTCAGCCATCGAGAAATTGGCATCAGAGAGAGCTGCCGGTGGAGTCGGAGGAGAGGTGCTCAGAGAGAGGGAAAGCGGCGTGTCAAGAGAGAGAGCGGATCGGAGAGAGGAGTTGCCGACGGGCCGGCGGAGGAGACGTGGGAGACGAGACGGCGAGAATATACACGCGAGGGAAGACGGGCGAGAGGAGTTGAGAACTGAGACTCAGAACTTTAGATCTGCTGCAGATGAGCTATAGTTGAAAGAAGAACATATAGAAGATCACGGATCCTTTCTTTTTGGAAACTTTGGGACCGGAAGTGCAGCCATCGCAGAGACTTCTCTGAGGATAAGTAAAATAGCTGACTCATTGCCACATGGACAGTTCAGCATAGAGAAACTCCATAGAATATACTACCTAGCGAATGACTATTCGTTTTCCTTTGTTACTCTACTGAAGTGAACGTGATACCTCGATATTTTTATTCTCTTATCTAATCCTCTAACTACGACAGTGTATTTAACTGTATCTATATTTATTACCCTATATTAATATATACACCCTATAGAACAAATATATTTATACTATCTTATATAGCTATTTGATTTACATATTATCGTAACTCTTATCTTTAATTAACTTATATTAGACTATATATTAACTCATATTAATCCATGTTATATTAATAGTAGGCTGAGACTGTTTGAATAGAAAAAAAAAACTGTTTTTTTATAATTTAACACAACTAATAGAACCGATCTTATATGTGATATATTTGTTTAGAATTAATTAAGGAACTTAAAATCAATTAAGAAAGATACTTGATTATAGCACCTTATACATTTCCCTTAAGAATTTTAGAGTAGATAGTAACTATTATTGCAATTGTTAGAAAATATATATTTATACTGGAACTATTTCTCTTAAAAAAAAAAATTGATACAATCCAATCGATACTAATAGAATATCTCCTGGACCCTTTTACAAAACTAAAGGAGACACAAGTTAGAAAAGGCTCAAGATTGGTTTAGAAGGAGACTCTTTGAATAGATAGTGACGAGCTTCATTGGATGGTTATTTGGAAAAATATAGAGAGGATATTAAGGAAACAAAAGGCGACTTTAAAAGAAATGGCAAGTTTGACCTCTACTATTGCAAAAACAGGGAAAAAGGTCCCTTCAAATCCAACGCTGTCAATGGCCTCCCCAGCTACTCAGAAATCACTAGATGGCCTACAGAAATTGGATAAGCCCCCTGTAACACCTACACTGCAAACAGTACAATCTTCCCTCCTATCTATACAAGAAACCATGTTAGCTATGCAGGAAAAATTACTGAATAGCCACTCTGAGTTGAAAATGGATATCCATGCGTTGGACTCAAAAATGAACGAGATCCAAACCTCCATCAGTAAGAATGAAAACAGAATTCAAAAAGTAGAGCAAAGGACGGAGAAAAACGAGAAGAAATTAGAAGCAGTGGACCAAACCCTATCGGCACAGAAGAAGGAAACGGAGGATTCTTTGATCCAACTCGAGATGGATAGGGCCTCGTTCTATCTCCGTTTTCAGAACATCATAGAAGATAAAGAAGAGGACCTGGGAGATAAGATGGCCGAGCTGATAGCGGAGGCTCTCCAGCAAGATAAACAGGAAATAATCAGGGAAATCGATGAGGCTTATAGAGTCCAGACGAACTATGTGAGGAGAAACAGGTTGCCAAGAGAAGTCCACGTACGTTTTGCTAGGAAAAGAGTGAGAGATATACTATATAACATAGCACGGGAAGAGCCAATTATTTATGGAGGGAAAGAGATAAATGTACTTAAACAGATCCCAAGAAGAGTGAGGGAAAGGAGGAAAAACTATAGATTTCTAACAAATCAGTTAAATAAGAGAAATATAGTATTTCGCTGGCTTATACCGGAGGGAATGCTAATTTCATGGCAGGGGAGAAAAATTAAAATCGATAGCTTAACTACGGCTCAAGAATTCCTGGAACAACTAAGAGGAGGGGAAGAAGAACAATCGAGTAAGGAGGACATAGAAACGGCGAATACAGAGGAGGAAACATCCCAAGAACAGAGTACGAAGGAAGATATAGAAGACGAAAAGAAAAAGGAAGACATAGAAGATAAAGGGAGAAAAACCAGACCAGTAAGACAAGTAACCCTAAAAGCAAACAAAAACTAGGCACTAGATACTAACGCTAGGGATGGATGGTATTAAAATCTTATCATTAAATGTCAATGGTTTAAATGAACCAAAAAAAAGAAAACTAATTTTGACAAAACTAGTTAAACAAAACCCTGATATAATCTGTATGCAAGAAGTCCATGTAAAAAAAGATGAAGTATATCGCTTAGAATATCCTAAATTTGGCAAGGTATTCACGTCATTAGCTGAAAAAAAGAAAAGGGGAGTAGCCATTTACGTTAAGAAAGGAATAGAAGCCGAATGTAAATATAAAGACGGAAAAGGGAGAATATTAATAGTAGAAATAATGAGAGGGCCCTCTAAAATGATAGTGGTTGGGGTATATGCCCCAAATAAAAAACAAGGGAAATTTTTTGAAAAATTACACGAACAACTTGCTAAATGGACACAGAATGAAATATGTCTGTTAGGGGATATGAATGGAATTGTAGACCCGAGTAAAGATTATAAAAGTGGTAAAACCAGGAAAAACAAAAGACTTCCCCTACCAAAAAGTTTTTTCGACTTAACTGAGGAAATTAACTTAATAGATATGTGGCGCACACTACACCCCCAAGAAAAACAATATACATTTTACTCAATTCCACAGAACTCCTGGTCCAGAATAGACATGGTATGGGTCACTAGGAAACTAGGCTTAGAAATTAAAAGAGTGGAAATGTGTACAAATACTTGGACAGATCATAAGCTGCTGGAAATTAATTGGCTATATAGGAACAGGAGGAAACAACCGAGATGGAGCCTTAGGACAAATTTGTTAAATGATAAAGAGCTCCTATCAAAACTAAATAAAGAAATTAAACAATTTTTTGTAGAAAACGGGGAACAAGGCACGGCAAGAGAAGTTGTCTGGGACACTATGAAAGCTTATGTGAGAGGGATAGTTATCTCGCACATGGCATTTAAAAATAAAACAGAACGAAAGGCCAGGGAGGGTTATACTAAAACCTTAATAGAATCAGAAAAAGAATTACAACAAAATCCGGGAGACGAGGGGGCCAAACAGAGGTGGTTGATGGCGAGACATAGAATAAATCTGTTAGATCAGGATGAGATGGCACAAAAAATAAAGAGATCTAAACACTACTGCTTCGAAAACGCCAACAAGTCAGGAAGATGGCTCGCCTACAAACTAAAGAAGGAAAAGGAAAAGAATCAGATCTTGGTACTGGAAGATTCTAAAGGAAATCTCTTAATAAGGGAAGAGGAAAAATTAGAGTATGTGAGGGAATTCTATGAAAACCTGTATCAAGATGAGAAAATAGAACCAAATAAGGTAGAAAAATATCTGATGGATGCTGGCCTACCCCAAATCACGGAAAAAGAAAGAGAAATGCTGAATAGAAAAATCACAATAGAAGAATTAAAAGCAGCCCTCTCTAAAACAAAAAAGAATAAAACTCCAGGTCCAGACGGCCTCCCTGGGGAATTCTATGTAAAATTGGAAGAAGCATTAAGCCTAGAGCTATTAGAAATATTTAACGAAGCTTTAGTAGGCTCAACAATCCCGGACACCTGGAGAGAAGCATACTTAACGCTCATCTTGAAAGACGGCGCTGACCCAAAAAGATTAGCAAATTACAGACCCATTTCTCTCTTAAACTCCGACTACAAATTATTTATGAATATAATAGCCGAAAGGGTTAAAAAAATCTTAAACTCATGGATACACAAAGATCAAAACGGATTCCTCCCGGGGAGGCAAATCAGAGACAATCTAAGAATAGTATTAAATACCATAGAATATTATGAACAGCACCCTGAAAAACAACTTGCACTGATGTTTGTTGACGCCCAAAAGGCCTTTGATAATTTAAATTGGAATTTTATGATAAACCAAATAAATTTAATGGAATTCGGAACAAACTTTAGGAAAATGATCCAAAATATTTACCATAAACAGAGGGCCAATATATTGATCAACGGGGATAAGACCCAAACATTCCAGATCCAAAAAGGAGTAAGGCAGGGATGCCCTCTATCTCCCTTACTTTATATTCTTGCACTAGAGGTGTTGCTGATAAAGATTAGAGCCACTAAAGAAATCAAAGGACCTAGGGTGAGGAAGGAAATTTACAAGATACAAGCTTTCGCAGATGACGTAGCCCTTATCATGGAAGACCCACTAGAAACTGGACCAAGAGTTCTATTAGAAATACAAAACTATGGCCAAGTGGCGGGTCTCAAACTTAACAAGGAAAAAACCAAAATAATAGCCAAAAACATGACAGACATAAAAAAAAAGGAGTTGGAAGCTCTATTAGGTTTTCAGGTAGTAAAAAAAATTAAATACCTAGGAATTTGGATTACTGCAAGATATTCATCTTTGAAAGAGGATAACTATACCCCACTACTACATAAAATACACCAGGAACTTAAAAGATGGGAAAAACTAAAACTATCTCTCACAGGAAAAATAGCCGCAATTAAAATGAGCATTCTACCAAAAATCCTATTTTTATTCCAAAACATTCCATTAAGTTTGGACAAAAAATTCTTTTTAGATCTGAATAGATATATTAGAAATTTCATATGGGAGGGAAAAAAATCGAGAATATCATTTAAAATACTACAGGGCAAGAGAAAAATGGGCGGATTTGGACTCCCGGATTGGGAAGCATATCAAAAGGCAGCGAAAATAATTTGGATCAAGGAATGGGTAACGCTACGTAACAAGAGAATATTGACGATAGAAGGACATGACCTACAAGAAGGTTGGCATGCCCACCTTTGGGACTTCAAAAAAAAGAAGAAAACCTATTTCCACAATCATAGAATTAGAGAAACACTTTTACAAACCTGGGAGGAAATCAGACAGAAAATCTACGTTAAGGCCCCAAACTGGCTCTCTATTATGGAAGCTAAACAAGACGGAAACTGAAAAATTCGGCACATACAAAGATATTTTGGATGAAAATGGAAGGCTTAAACCTCTAGAAACCCTGAGAGATCACGGATTCAAGCTGGATTGGTGGAAATATTGGCAGTTGAACTCAAGATTTCAAAAAGATAGGGACCAATTTGGTATTGAAAGGAAATATGTAGACTTCGATAAAATTATATGGGGAGTAGATAAGAAAATGTTAACAAAAATATACAATTTTATATTAGATGAGGATAAGGCAGAGGCCATAGCAAAAAACCAATTGAGTATTTGGGAAAAAATTTTTGGATATTGTGTTAATTTTAATGATTGGGAAGAGGCGTGGAACAGAAACTTTAAAATGACAAAAGCAGCAACATTCCGAGAGAACCATTATAAAATGCTACACAGATGGCATCTAGCGCCTGCTAGGTTAGCTAAAATGTTTCCAAATCTCTCACCCACGTGTTGGAAATGCGAGAAAGAAGTCGGCACGTATTATCATATGTGGTGGTCCTGCCCAGTAGCTAAAAGGTTCTGGACAAAAGTACGACAATGGCTCTGTGAAATGTTAGAGCAAGATGTAATTTTATCTCCAGAACTCTTCCTTTTAGGTATAGTGGGTGATGGCCTAAAAAATAATAAAACCCAGCTTATAACCCAAGTATTAACTGCGGCTAGATTGGTATTTGCGAAATCCTGGAAGAGTCAAACTCAACCCCCAGAAGAAATGTTAATAAACAAAATATTAGAGTGTGCAGAAATGGCAAAGTTAACGAGCCTGCTAATGGATGATGAGATATCTAAATACTATGAAGTATGGGAAAATTGGTATAAATGGCTAGATAACAGAAAAAGACGATGATCTGTTTCTTTTTGTGAATAGATACTGTGAAACATGACTATGTACTTATAGAATGCAAATATAATGATGGGAAAATGATAGCTTAAGACAAGGTAGATCAGATACATGATATTTAATTTATAAGAACACTGTACCTCCGGATAACAAAGAGACTTTGTAAATTTTTTTTAGTTTTCTTTTAATTTTGAAACTTAATAAAGTATTTGTTAAAAAAAAAGAAAAATCCATCTGGTTCAGTTCTGAGCTGGGAGAAAGTTGCTGGAAAGAACATGGAGGTTGATTGGAAAGAAAGATTCTGTTTATTGATGAAGCAGAACCGTCAACTGTGTGTGGTTCTGGGACAGCTGACCAAATAGCTGAATAGATGGATGGATCTTTAGAGTGTCTGTAACTTTGAAGTTTGGGATTTGTGCAATATGGGCTTTGTATTTCTAAAAGGGTGGTTGGGCAATCCCTATTGTGGCTAATGGATTTCGTCCTCCTGTGTTGGATCTTGGGTGAGGGGCAGCTTGTTCTAACCGTACCGCTCTGCTTTTGTTAGCGGTCAAAATTTTGCTGCACGGAGTTTTGAAATATCCTGTCTTGCATGGATCTCTGCCTGCAGTATTTGCTTTGCTTATGAATGGAGACACCTAAATAGTTGGTTTCCTCTTTCAGTAACCTCTTTATCTCCTTAAGTGCTGGCATCTGCTGTGGGCTATTAAGAAAGATTGGGGGCTGCTTTCTGCCTCTAAGAACATGTTTCGCCATTTCTCCTTTGGGGAAATACAATATTCTGCCTCTTAATAGTTCCCCAAAATATTTCATTCTTCTAGGAGGGGAGGACTTCCCACACCATGGACCACTGCACAACACTTTCCCGTGTCTCCCAGAGTTACAACAGCACTGAAAAAAGTGACTTACGACAGTTTTTCACACTTACGACTGTTGCGGCATCTCCATAATCATGTGATCAAAATCAACCGACTCATACTTTTGACGGTTGCAGTGTCCCGGGATCATGGGATTTCCTTTCGCAACTTTCCGACATATAAAGTCCACGGGGGAAGCCAGATTCACTGAACGTCTTATTAACAACTGGAGGGATTCACTTCCACAACTATGGCTAGAAAGGTTATAAAACAGGGCAAAACTCACTTAACCAATGTCTCACTGAACAACAGAAATTTGGGACTCAGTTGTGGTCACAAGTCGAGGACCACCTGTAACAGAGGTGGATTTTACTTACCTTTACTACTGGTTCGCAACGGGATCGCGCAACTTGCTTCTGCACATGTGCAATTGACGACATCTGGGGTGGTGGGTGGGGCCTCCCGCTGGTTACTACCGGTTGTTGCAAACCGGTCCGAACCAGGGGCAACCCACATACATATTACAAATTACATACAGTCAACTGACCTGTATGTAATTTTCTTTGCAGTATAGGCATTGTTTGCCAGGGATTCTTGGTAAGTTTTGCAGCTTTAGGATCTCCAGTTTCCTTCCCTTCCAAGTATTATTTAGAACAAATCTTGCTGAGCTATTTTGAAAGCAACCAAAATGTAGAAATTAAGAAGTCATCTCAGGATTTGATATTTCCAGTCCATTCCATATTGTCACCAAGAAAGTAACATGGACGTATTATCCATGTAGTCGAAACATGAGCTTAATCTGAAGGAATTATGTAATGATA
Organism: Ptyas mucosa; assembly: GCA_012654045.1. Taxonomy (NCBI): domain Eukaryota; kingdom Metazoa; phylum Chordata; class Lepidosauria; order Squamata; family Colubridae; genus Ptyas; species Ptyas mucosa. The sequence continues at coordinate 6,389,405 of WNWU01000031.1, forward strand.
GCTGCATATCAGGGTGGGTTCCACTTACCTTTACTACTGGTTTGCAACGGGAGAGCGCTTCTGCGCATGTGCAGATCGTCAGTGATGACATTGGGATGGATGGGCAGAGCCTCCTGCCGCCATTACTACCGGTTCGCAAGGACCAGACTGAACCGGAAGCAACCCACCACTGCCGCACCTACAGTAATGGCCAAAATTGTGGAAACCTTCCACTGCTGGAATGGCCTGGGAATAGCCCAGACCTTAACCCAATTGAAAATCTATGGAGCCGACTAAAGAAACTTATTAGTCAGAAGCCACCCAGCAATAAAACCCAGTGAATAGAAGCCATCATTCAATCTTGGTGTCACATTATAACAGCTGCAGAACTCAAAGACTTGGTTCCCTCCATGGGAAGACGTTGTAAGGCCGTCATTCATGCTAAAGGTTACCCAACTAAGTATTCACTGACATGGTGATAATTTTTGTATATCTCATTTTTTTTTCTATAGTGATCATTTTTGTATATCTCATTTCTTCTACGTGTTTCACTTTTCTTCTTTATACTGTAACTACTATTTTAATAGCAAATCCTTCATAAAAGTTATTGCATTACATTCTTGATTAAATTATCTTTCCATTGATATATAATCTTATGGTATTACTCCCCCCCCAAAAAAGTGGTGTTATTAGCTAGTTTTAGAAAATACACTTTTCCCAAAAGGTTTCCACAATTTTGGCCACTACTGAAGCTGTATACTTGGCTGATTTTGAAAGCAGACCTGGATGAATACTTGGAAAGAAAAAAAAAAGAATGAACACTTTCTGTGGAAAATAGAAGGCCGCCATTTTGTTTTCCTCTTTGGGCAGCCAAGTGGCTTGGCCTCGCTTGGGTGGTAGATTAAAGAAATATGTCCGCAAATTTTGAATACTTTAAATATATTGCCAATACTTTAAAGCAGATAGTAGGGATGGGTGACTTGGGGCAGTGGGAGACAATGACGGCAGGGTTGCTCCCATGAAATGCAAGCTCAGGCCGTTTTGTACGTGAGTTGTGATGTTGCTCACGCTTACAAAAGGGGCGGGGCCAATGCTGCAATGGCACAATGCTGTTTTTGTCATGTTCAGTGGTGAGGGGTCAGCAATCTTTGAAGTCTGCTGGGGTTTCTTTTCGCTTAAATTCTACAGCATGACATGACAGTGTACTAAAAAATCAGAATCAGCAAGGCCGATTCTTAACGAAAGCCTGGGAAATATTCTTTTATATATTTTGATATATAAATATTCTTTTCTATTGTTGGAAGAAATGTCCATCTGGGTTCAGTTCCAAGTGGGGAGAAAGACACTGGAGACATGGAGACTGCTTGAAAAGATGGTTTAATGGTGGATAGGGCCATATGGTTTTGAGGTCCTGGGCAAAAAAGCACATGGGTGAGAGAGGGAGAGAGATTTATACCCTCTGTTTGGCTTTGAATTTGAGCTTGTATTCTGATCGGTTGTCAGACTCCCATGGGGCCATACAGGGATAACTTTGTAGGTTGTCTGAGTCCCAGGCTTGGTTGACCCTTGCTGGGTGATGCGATCTCCCCAGGTGCCATGTGGTGAGTTCTGTTGCTAGATGGGTAGATGGCTAACCCTATCTTTGTTAGATATTGGGTGAGGGCATTTGCTTATGAATAGACCTAGCTATCTCTTTATCTCTTAAGTGCTGACATCTGCTGGGGGCTATTGAGGAGGGTGGTGGCTATTAAGAGTGAGTCTGCTTCCTGCCTTAAAAACATGTTTCTCCATTCCTCCTTTAGGGAAATATAGTATTCTGCCTTTTTAATATTTCCTAGAATATTTCATTCTTCTAGGAGAGGGGTGGGTGCTAACTCCCTACACTATATTTCTTACTTAAAAGAAGACACACAGATTATTTAGCTCTTTTGTATAATAGTTATTGAGGCAGTATCTCTACCTCTGAGAAAGAGTTTACTCCAGATGCATTTTTATAAAAGCATTTGTTTGGGTTATGATACAGTGTGGATTTCCAAATTAGCAATGTTTACCATTTTTGTTCTTTTTGTTGGCAAGATGCTTTCATTCAAATACATTTTCATCAGGGGTGGGTTCTAAATTTTTTTACTATCGGTTCTGTGGGCGTGGCTTATTTTGTGGGCATGGCTTGATGGTCATGTGACAAACAATTCTTTAGGATTTAGCAGAGGTACTGCTCTACCAGGCTTTTAACTACTTGCAGAGCTGTACCGATCTACCCATTTGTTTTTGGAGCGTTCCGGTCTATCTATTTGTTTTCGGAGCACACCGATCTACCCATTTGTTTTTGGAGCACACTGGTCTATCACCACACTGCCTTTTACCGCTGATCAGCTGGAGGGCGGCCCTTTGAAGAGCTGCGGCAAGAGTTTAAACAGTTTTTTGCCGCTCTGCCACCACCGAGAGTATCGCAAACCGCTTTCAGGCAGCTTGGCCTCAATTGCCAATCTACCACCACCGAGTGGTTTACAAGGAGCGGATCGGTTCTAGCTGATCAGTTGGGAGGCTTCTTGGCTTCTCAATTTAAAGCTAAGATGTCTTGTTTTTTCCCCTCTTCTTAGGCAAGTGAGCCCTGATTTTTTCCTTCTAGCCGATCAGCTGGGACTCAGGAGGCAGCGAATAGAATGGGGGCGGGGCCAGGCAGAGGTGGTATTTACCGGTTCTCCAAACTACTCAAAATTTCCACTACCGTTTTGCAAGAATTGGGGAGAACCGGTAGCAACCCACCACTGATTTTCATGGATATGGGTCTATTCACTCCCGTGTACCATTGTTTGCAAAAGGTATGTTTCCTACCTATTTTCTTTGGCCTGTTGAGCCTAAATAACAAAAAAAATGTCCACATTCTAAACAACAAAATAACATCCTAAAAAACAACTACGCACACCAATAGTGCTATTTTATTATAAATGATAATGCTTCTGATCGATGGTAGCGTATTGACTGCACACACAGCCACAGAAATAATAGAAGGCCACTATTTTGTAACAGAAAGACTATTTAAATTGGGTATTAGCATCCTGCTTATGTAATACGTAGTGCAATCTGTTTTGTGCCAATGGGTTTAAAAAGGGCTTATTTGCTATTAAGGAGAGAGAACTTAGAAGCGAGGAGTATAGAACCTGTAGTTCTCAAGATACTATTGAATTCTTAAATATTTTTAAAACTTAAAAATGGTGGCGAAAATGAGAACAGTTTCTCAGTTTATGACAATTGGGACCAGAATGGGTGTTGCTAAGCAAGCATGGTTATTAGGTAAGTTGTGCCTAATTCTATGACGGGGTTGTTTTTTTTTTTTTTTTGCTATGGTTGTTAAGCGAATCCTGCAGATGTTAAATGAATCAGGCTTGTTAAGCAAATCCAGCTTCGCCCAATGACTTTGCTTGTTGGAAGCCAGCTGGGAAGGTCTCCAATGGTGATCACACGACCTCAGGACATGTCAACGAGCATATGTGCTGGTTGCCAAATGCTCAATTTTTGATCACATGACTGTGGGGATCAGGGGTGGGTTCTAAATTTTTTTACTACTGGTTCTGTGGGCGTGGCTTGACGGTCACGTGACAATTCTTTAGGATTTAGCAGAGGTACTGGTCTACCAGGCTTTTAACTGCTTGCAGAGCTGTACCGATCTACCCATTTGTTTTTGGAGCGTTCCGGTCTACTCATTTGTTTTTGGTGGCCCCGGTCTACTCATTTGTTTTTGGAGGCCCCGGTCTACTCATTT
>WNWU01000031.1:6393156-6444103 GCA_012654045.1 Ptyas mucosa
CCCCGGTCTACTCATTTGTTTTTGGAGGCCCCGGTCTACTCATTTGTCTCTGGAGGCACCAGTCTACCCATTTCTTTTGGGAGGCACCAGTCTACTCATTTGTTTTTCGGGGCACCGGTCTACCACCACATTGCCTTTTAACATTGATCAGCTGTAGGGCGGCCCTTTGAAGCTTCACGGCAAGAGTTTAAACAGTTTTTTTCCTTCTAGCCAATCAGCTGGGACTCAGGAGGCAGCAATAGATTGGGGATGGGGCCAAATAAAAGGTAAGAACAATGCGGGGGTGGGGGTGGGGGTGGCCCAGCTCCCGAACAAAGAAAACCAGTTCAGTGACGTCATATCATCACCGCTACCACAAACCAGGAGGAACCCACCACTGGTGGGGATGCTGAAACCATCATAAATGTGAGGATCGATTGAAAACTGCTTTCTTCAATGCCGTTGTAACTTTGAACAGTCACTAAATGAATGCTTAAGACTAGCTGTAGGGTTTATATTATTTGCTTCCTAATAGTTTTATTTATGCAGAATACTGAAATAAATATTTCCTCGTCAATCTTGGCTCCTGAATATTGTTCCCTTATATTTTTTGGTAAAAGTGTTATTGAAATCGTTGCCTGCTAGTTTCTACCAAGATGTGAATTTCTGAGTTCTGCTCACAGCCTTGGAATTCCAAAGTAATTTCCCATCCAAGTTCGGAACAGGGTTGAAAATGAGAATTCAAATCAGCAAGGCTTTGCCACTAACATGCTTGTCCAAAACATTTTAGGATTGCCATATAATTTGAGTTTACATTGCCCATGTGGATTAAATGGTATCTTTAAATGAAATGTCCTCATCGTCGTCGTCGTCATCATCTTCTTTTAACAACCCCATAATCCCTTGAGGGGTGGAGTCTGGGCAACTGAATGGAGCTAGCAGAGCATTTAGTGACCAGTTGCCCTTCCTGTCGCCAATGCGAAGATTTTTTTCCAGCAGATATATTCTCAGTGTGCCCAGAGAGAGAAATATCTGCCTCTACCTAGGATCGAACTCACAGCCTCCTGATTGTGAGGCGAGAGCTCCACCTCTAGGCCACCGCGCCACTCCTTTAAATGAGATGTGACGATCTCGAAATACCTTGAGATCATCAAATCTCAAGAGCTCCGTGTATTTTTTTCTTCCCATTCATCAAAATGATACTAGAACATGAGTGAAAAGCTGAGGGCACTGAAGAGACCTCCAGAAACTTGGAAACTAAAGTGACAAGTAACAAACGTCAACTTTTCCACTCTTTTACAGGTGGTCCTTGATTTACAACCGTTTGTTTAGTGACTGTTCAAAGTTACAATAGCGCTTTAAAAAAATGACTTCTGCTTTTCACACTTACGACTGCAGCATCCATCTGATCAAAATTAGGATGCTTGGCAAACAGCATCTGTTTCCCCGAAAATAAGACATTCCCTGATAATAAGCCCAATTGGGCTTTTTGAGCGCATGCGCTAAAATAACCCCCCCCCGAAAATAAACCCTCCCCAAAAATATTTAAACGCATGCGCAGCCGGTCCCCGCCATTTCCTCCACGTGCCCTAAAATAATAAGACCTCCCCAAAAATAAGGCCAAGCACTTATTTCAGGGTTCAAAAAAAATATAAGACAGGGTCTTATTTTCGGGGAAACACGGTATTTATGACGGTTGCAGTGTCTCAGGGTCATGTGATCATCACCTTTTGCGACTTTTGGCAAGCAAAGTCAATGGGGAAGCCAGATTCACTTAACAACGGTGTTACTAACTTAACTGCAGTGATTCACTTAACAAACTTGGCAAGGAAGGTTGTAAAACGGGGCAAAATCCACTTAACTATTTTGCTTAGTAATGGAAATTTTGGACTCAGTTGTAGTTGAGACTGGTACAGAGGTGGTATTCAGCCGGTTCGGACCGGTTCAAGCGAACCGGTAGCGGAAATTGCGGATGGGTCCACCCCCCCCACCCCGGCTCTATGCTGTCATATTTAGGCATGTTTTTGACGCCGGGCGCATGGATGGAAGGCACGCGCGCGAGCAAAGCACATGCGCGGAAGGCTGGGCGCATGCGTGGAGATGGGCGCTCGCTCGTTCACATTTTTGGTGCTGGGCGAACCGGTAGGTAAATTACGTGAATCCCACCTCTGGATCGGTACTATAAAGTAGGAATGTATCTCCAAGAAAAGAAGGAAGGAAGGAAAAGTCAGCAAAAACCGTGTGTTTTTAATTGAAAACTGGTTTTAACGACCAACTTAGCAAATTTGGGCAATTACAAACCTGTACACTTTTTTGTTTCTTTTTTGTTTCTTTTTTTTAATAGCAAAATAACAAGACAATACTGCCAACAGGAAAATGAACAACTGATGTGTTAGGCAACAGGGGACACGATCCGTTTCATTTCCGGAGATCATCTTCCCTTTTGCATAAGTTTGTTATACAGGGTGAAATAACGGGAGAAACCATTTTTTGAAGGCCAACAGAAATGTCATTAGAAAACATGATTGCAGTTTGCACAAAAAACCATTAAAAAAAACAAACAAACAATAACCAGGAAGCAGTTTCATAGAAACAGAAGTTAACCGAAAACAGCTGATCCAAATGAAAACTGAAGTCCCCTTCAACAACTAAGACGTGGTTTTTTTTTCGTTTTATAAGAAATGATTAACCTGACAGGGATGACTTTACACAAACGGACACAAAAATGAAAAGCGAACCTGATTGGCATTGAATATCTACAAAAGCCCAGTAATTTCAAAATTATTATATACATTATTTTATAAACCTTTTAACACCAAAAACGTACATCTTTTACAAACCAGCCTGCTTGCAACAGGTAAAATTTACACACAATTATCTTTTCTTATACAGTGCTTCAAGGAGAATTTAAGATTGGTTTCCCCCCCCCCAATAAATTTCCTGAAAAAGCAGTTATCCTGGGTTTGAAAAATTGTTCTGGTAAGAATTCAATGATATGCTTAAGCTATGTTAAGTGAGGCCTTGAATTCCCACAATCCAGTTCAATTATTCTCTTTTAACACTGCCAGTGGTGAAGTTTGGTTATGGCCTGTAATACATTTGTAAATTATTGCTCTTTAAAAAAAAAAAGATGAAACGGTTATTACATCCCACTGCCTCTCCTTTTCTCTCTAAATGAAAAAAATAAAATAAAAATAAAAATGTCCAGTGCTCTTCCGTTTGGTGCATAGCCTTGAAATAATGATCTTTCATGGATAAACTTACTATGGATTTTACTATTGGAGAGATGCAATGAGCAAAGAAAGGAAACTGCCAAAATCCAATGTTTGCATAATCGTGAAACAAATCTTTTTTTTCCCCACAATGAATTTGGAAGATGTAGTTCAGCTAAACCGCCCCATCAAAATTTTGGGAAGATTCCTGTTCTCTGTGGCAATATCGAAATTATTGACCTTTAACTTGTGAAAGACACTCTTAATAAAAGCAGTAAATTAATATTAAACCGCTTTGCTATCAACATTAGAATGTGGAAGTCGAGAGTTTTCCTCATTTTGTATGCAACTGCAATGACAGGTCTTACCTGTGTGTACCAAGTATTTACATAACTAATACTGCCTCTGGGCAGTACTACTTCAAGCGTGATATGGCTAACGTGATATAGACATTCTTACCATCTCGTAAATAGGAAGCAAAGAGAAAATGCTGAGTCTGGACCTTTTGGCTTGAGATATATAGCTTTATCATGTGGAATTATTATTATTATTTTTAGGAAAACACTTATTCCTGTGAACTTCAGCCTGCCATTTTGTCTACTACCGGTAGGAGGAATAAGACCCTTTTGCATAGAACGAAACCTGAGTCATATCAAAAGCAATGGAGCTGCCCATGGCTGCCAGGGGGCCAGTAGAGCATAGGGACATCAAGAAAAATTCAAGATGGTGGACGCTTCTATGAGACTGAAGCGGCCATCTTTAATTTCCTGATTAACTCACCAAAGGCTACACATTATTCCGATAGTTCTGAAATGTCCCATTTCTGATTGTTGTTGGGAGAGGAGATATTTTTCTTAAATCTCTTCCAAATTAAACCAAATATGTATTCCCCGAAAAGCATCCGACTGGGAGAAAAAAAAAATTAAAATTGGCCGCATGGCTCTTTTCAAACCATCCCACTTTATGATATGCTGAACTGGTTTATGTGTAGGAGCAATCAGAAATACGTATTTCCCCATCTTTGAATCACTGTAATTATCTATGCGTAGAGTGGCTGAGGGCAGACGGTTTGAAGTCCCAGTTGGCTTCAATGCCATTTAATCATGTAGGGCTTTACTTACTACTAATCTTTTACCTCATGTCATCAACACCAATTGACAGAGGAGTTGCTGTTGGGATAAAGACAGGAAAAATCAGGGTGATTCATGGTAAAAAGAAAGTAAGGAGAAAAAACAACAACAACATGCTGGCAGAGAAAGTGTGCATGTCTACTAATTGTGCTGAATTGCGGGTGCTACAAACATCTGGAGCCTGGCCAATGCATTCAGCTCGCTTGTCTAAGATGCTTTCTACCTATGCGAAGCTAAAATTTAGTAGCACATTACAAGAGAATCTGAAAGTAAACCCAGTGGAATGTATAAATGGGCAATTCATTCTGAGATTAGATAGCAACGCAGATTATGCTCTGGAATAAGTGGGACAACTACATTGGGGGCAGTGAGCAGCCAGCTGCTGGAAGAGAGGTGGGAAAAGGAAGAAGAAGGAAGTGATGACTGCATAGGATCTGGCAAGATAATAAGAGTCTAATATTTCGGGGTTTCTAGAACACACATGCAAGTTATCTAGAAGTCGAAAACACCCCTTTACTTTGAACTATCAAAGGTTTTCAGTTTATTCTTTTTACGGAAGACTACTAGAAAGTAGGGGGAAAAAGATATCTCACTTGAATTCAGGTATAGTAGTAAATGTCCAAAAAAAACCCCAAGAGAGCATTATTTGAAAATTCCTTTTAAAAGTCAGGAAGAATTACTTCATAATGACTTTGTGTGTGTGTGTGTGTGTGTGTGTGTGTGTGTGTGTGTGTGTGTTTGTGTGTGCTTGTCTGTGTGGGGACAAATAAGTGCAACGGAACAATAGTCCAGAATTCAAATGTGTAGTAACTTTGGTATCCATTCAAAGCAACCCCAATGTATAGAATAGCTATGAGCATGAGGAATTGGAGAGATGTTGATCATGTCAACTCTTCTGTGTGTCTATGTATGTGTGTGCGCACAGATGCACACACACATACACTCATTCACGGTCGTGAGAGGGTCAACCCACATATCAGCTAGTTTCTCTCTTGACTAAGCTCATTCAATTTCATACATTAGCATCCTCACCATACACAAGGGTCAGGTACCATGTTTCCTTCATCCCAAAGCATTTCGAAAAAGGGTTCATAAAAGGCTGAAGAAGGGTTAACAAAAACCATCATTTTATAAAATGCATTATAAAAGAACGTCTACCATATTTGGAAGCGAAGCCCAAGAGGGGGAAAAAAAATCACTGAACAGGAAGCACACGTTAAGTTAGTACGATTCAGAATATTCATACCAGCAGCGAATTGTCTTGGCTCGAAAAATAATTTTTTTACACACGTTTTTCTAACCAGACCATTTCTTATCCCATAACCCTTAGTTACAATATTCTTATAGCCTGAAACGGGAGTTGTAATCAACAGATTCATTCTATTTCCAACATAAAATTTGGACTTGCAACGGGAATTGTAATCAACAAATTCGTTCAACTTCCAACATAAAATTTAGATAACCTTTGTAAAATAAAGCTGCTCCCCTTGCTTATTGCATGGCATTTGATTGAACCACTTGGCTTGATATGATCTATTAACCGGTATCCTCCGAGGCTGAAATAAGTGCTGATTAGCATGAGGACGCCAGAAATATTTAATTTATCAAGCCAAGTAAAAAACAAAATTTGTCACTTGGTATAAAGAATTGTTAGGAAATTTATCTCAGTTGGGATGGAAGCACTCATTCAACATTGTACCGATAAAACAAAAACAAGATATGAAGACGTGAAGAATGAATGAGCCTTAAGTTACATGGTTGCAGCCCCCATCTTGACTTTTTCGGACCCTCCCTTCTCCCACCCCCGCAGACGAATCCCACAAAAGACCTGGGGGAACATCCGTAAACCATAATTCCCTTCCACCGATAATCGTTTATTTTTTTTTCCTTTCAGTTGCTGGTAGGTTGGCATTTTCTTCTCCTGGCATTTTCTTCCATGCGAGATGGAAGCTGGAATTCCAATGAGACAAAGAATGTGGCAACAGTGTTCAAAATATGCAAAAAAGATCATGTGGCTGGGGGTTTCTTTTTTTTTTTTCCACCCCTAAAATACATGGTGGCGATGGAGTCAACAGCTACAATGGCACTCTTTAAAGGTAAAAGAGAAAGGACTACCTACGGATATTACTCGGCTAGTCATTAGGGTAAATTTAAAGAAAAATGGGGGGAAAAATGCAGTTGAGTGTATCCTAAGAATCGAGGCTCCGAAGAGGACAGGGAACCCAACAAATAAATAAACAACCAACCAACCCATCCACCAGGGCCATTCCATTTTTCTACTCCTGACCCACCCAAGGCTGCAGCATCAGTCCCGAATCAAGATCAGGGCAGGGGTGGAATTCTACCGGTTCAGACCGGTTCGGGTGAACTGGTTCGCTCTGACGATTAGGTGGGCCCGCCCGCCTACCCCTGTGTTTTAGTGACTTATATCTTCTTTGCTGATTCACGTGGAAGAGAGGACTGCCACGCCTCAGCTGTGTTATTCCCCAGCAGTAATGCGGAAGGTAAGTTTTTGTAAAACTGTGCAGCACGCAAAGCGTGCGCGATCACCGAACCGGTTGTTAAACCGGCAGGATCCCACCACTGGGTCAGGGTGTATGGTATTTAAAGATGAATGAAATCTCTAGGTGTTAAATTTAACATTGACACACTGTTGTTTATATGAGAGCCAACAACATGGATGGAGTCAGTGGCATACATTGTTGGATTAAGGAGACCCTCTTAATACCTACGATTTGATTCATTTTGACGGCTAAGTAACTCTTAATTCCCTGTTCCTTTTAGAATTAGAGCTGTAGGCATGAGTTAGGACCACTCCTGATTGGACGTCCTCTTGATGTCTTGGATTACAACACCCATTATTCGTAGACTGAATGACCAAGAAGCATGCTGATCACCAATTATGGCAAATACAGCTTAATACTCTGGGAAAGTATCAAGCTGAGGGTGATTGGTTTACGCTGGGTTTATGAGTGAGTGCATTCAATGCAATCGGCCAACATATGGGGCAATGTAGAAATACTACATTTAATGGACCAGCCATTCTGAATGAACTGATTTAGAAAGGTTTTAGGGAGGGGAATTACCAGTTATCCTTTCCTTTATTGATTAACTGATCTAGGGTTTAAAATGGTTTAGAACGCAATGCTGCAAAGTGGAAGGGTCAGTCTGCCATCAAACCATTTTCCGCCAGGAAATCTTTCTTTTGGCAATAAGCAGTAAATGTTAACTCCAAAGACTAATTAATGGATGAAACCTTGGGTACCGATTTTCCGAGACAACCTGCAGTTTTCACCCTGTAATGTGCATGCACAACATCAATCTTCTTGGTGGGCCAAAAATGATTGGATCTCAACCCTGCACCAGATGAAGAACACTTACGACGCAAAAGAGAAGAGTTGTTGAGTTATGCTATGAACGGGACCAAACGACAGCAACGAAGTCCATGAACAAGAGCTCCTTCACACTTGAGTCTGCTGATGGATCTCCACAAAAGGAATGTGAATCTGATGGTGATCGAGAGAGAAGTCCTCGATGCTTTCATAGTCGCTCATGGCAATCTCAGAGTCATCGAAACCACAGCCCATCGAAACATCGGACGAGGATGCATCCAGAGAATTGTGTAAAGACAAGGGTTTCTTGGCCACGCTGTTGCCTGTATTTGGTCCTGGGCCAACGCCAAAAGTACTAAATTCGTTCGCAGCCTGAGTCCCACCGTTGTCCATCTCATTGGGGAATTGGTGAGGAGGGAGGTATTGACTCGGGTGAAACTGCGGCCGCCTCTGGCAGTCTGGGCTCAGCGTGCTGGCCATGGAGATTGGCTGGGAGGGCGGGAGGGCTTCGTAGTGGTCTGGGTAATCCTCTGGGAGGGGAGGGGGCAATTGGTCTTGGTTTAAAAACTCCTCCTCATGCGGTGGAGGATAGTCACTATCAATATCGTAACCACCAAGGTAGTAATCCGTTTCGAGCTCCCTGGTGCTCCCGTGATGAGCTGAGCTGCCATCGGCTGCCTCGTAGTGAGGCACCTCCTCAATGTCAGATAAACGCGCACTCGGCATCCAGTCAGAAGTGTCCCAATGATAAGCTGTAGAGGGAAACAAACACTACGTTGGAAAAAAGAAAACCATGGCATAATCTTTAAGGGAAATGTAACAAGTCCCACATGCATAGGAGACCTTATGCCAGGGGTGTCAAACTTGATTTCATTGAGGGCCACATCAGGGTTGTGTTTGATCTCGGGGGGCTGGGCTTGACGTCACTTGTGTTGGGGGGTGCCTGTGGCGGCCAGAGTGCTCTGCCAGCGAAAACGTGCTCCCGAGCTCCGTTTTCAGCTGCGGCGGCCTCCTGCAACCCTCTGCCAGTGAAAGCACGCCCCTCCTGAGCTCAGTTTTTGCTGGCAGAGGCACTGTCAGGGCCAGTCCTTCACTGTTGCCAGGATGGTCCCGTGGGCCAGATCTAAGCACCTCATGGGTCAGATCCAGCCCGCGGGCCTTGAGTTTGACACCCCTGCCTTATGCAATGAAGTTGCTTAAGCAAATAATCAGCATGCATCTTAATTTTTTTATTTTTTGGTTTCTGTGAAACATCAGCCAAGCATGCTTTGGCCCAAGTGAAGGGAAGCAACCTAATGTCGCCGCAGTAATTGACACAACGCCGTCATCTCTAAAGTAAAGAAAATTTTTAAAAATCAAAATCGAGGCAAAGGAAGCAAGAAATCAAACTTGCTGAACGTGTAAAACTGCTCGCGGAAATGCAGGCAATTGGTGATTTAGGTAGAGAAGCGTATAAAACACAGACATTAGAAAAGTCAACATGCTCTTGCAATTGTGTTCATTTCCAAGCTCTTGGGAAAAGGGACAAAAGAAATTACACAGGCAAATGAAGTAACAGGCAGAAAAGTAAAATAATAATAATAATAAAAGGACTAGCAAAACCCTGAAATAAAAAGGAAAGCCATTCCCATGGTTTTCTGCAGGACCAAAATCTATCTCGTAACATGCTGTAACATGCACAATCTAGATAAAAAATAAAGCTCAAGTCACTGAGGCCAAATAAAGTGTATTAGTAGCATTTTGAAAACTCCCATCAAGGCCACCCTTTTCCAACCATTATGGCAGGCAGATGCAAAGTCACCTCTATTGCAGTTCTGTCCTTCATCCATACCAGAGACTGTTAAATATAAAGTGAAGAAACAAAAAACAAACACTGGAAATTCTCAAATCTGCAACCAGCAGAGTTAAACAGAGCACCGCAATACGTCTTTAACACCATGCTATATGCTTCTTTAAATGCGTCTGATGTAAAATATGATTAAAAAGTACTTTTAAGCCATGCTTCAATGAAAGGTTAAAACGTTATTCGGCTTTTCGCTTAATCAAACCTTACGGAGGCACAAATGGGAACAGCGTTTTACACCAATGGATAGAATGGATGACTTTTAATTATCTGAAGCAGACATGCAAAACTGACTTTGGAATTAACACAAAAGTCAATATACTTTTTTTTGGTTTAAAAAAAAAAGACTGTGATGTATTTCTTTCTTGCTCACTGTGAAACAGAAAAAAAAAATTAAGAATCTACCATGTTCAGGGCCGGTTCAAACAAATCTGGGCCCAAGTACGCTCAGATACCACGGTGAGGGGCACGGTATAACAACCTGAACAGAACAGAATAAAAAAGCAGTCAATTGGGCCACTAGAACCACATAGCACAGAATCCGTCTCTATCTTTCCATCTGGGAAATGGGAAACTGGCTAAGAAGGGGCAAAGGAGGCTTTCTCTGCTCTGACTTTAATTCCCCCATTTCAAGTCATCTCCTTGGTGGAGCTCTTGCCTCACAACCAGGAGGCTGTGAGTTCGATCCTAGGTAGAGGCAGATATTTCTCTCTCTGGGCATAATGAGAATATAGCTGCTTGGACTTTGGCGCGTTCCACAGAGCCCCATGGGATGCGTCCAATCGCCGCGACGTCAGCCACGCTGAACAAAACTCCGCATTGGTAACAGGAAGGGCATCCGGCCATTAAAATGCTCTGCTAGCTCCATTCAGTTGCCCAGACTGGGGTTGCAGAAATGGGGGACTTGGAGGCCACAAGTTGTGTGTTCCCTGGCCTATGGAATATGTGGTCTCCAAACTTTCAAAATTGACCTATTCCAAGGCACAATAAAAAATGGCAAAACTTTTTCTATACTGTAGGGATTATCTGAACTACGACCTACTGTGTAAACATTTAGTAACCTGTGCTGCAGGGATGTTAAGTGTATCCTACTACCCAGCTATTAAGATGTCATTAAAGGAACAGAAGAAGTGGCAGGTAATAACAGACACTGAAAGTTCAAGTGAGGAAAATAATGTATCTAATAGGATCCTGGTTATTCTGATGAAATAGGGTTTTCCTGCTTTTAAATGTAAGCGCTAGAGACATGTTACAAACACATCAGGTTAATGTTGAGAAAGAATATAAGTCTTTCTCTCAGAAATGCAAATCGTGTGATTGGTGTGCAACGGGTTAGTGAAACACAAGATCTCGGTGCAATCTTAACAACACTGAAGTGGTACCTATTTACCTACTCGCATTTGCATGCTTTCGAACTGCTAGGTGGGCAGGAGCTGAAGCAAGTAACGGGAGCTCACCCTGTCGTGCAGCACTCGGGTCTCGAACCCGGTCTGTCAGCTTTCCGGGTGACCCGCTCAGTGTCTTATTCTCTATGGCCATGTCTGAAATTGTGCAAGAAGATACTCAGTGTAGCAAGTTCCATGGTTGGGTTGCTATGGTGGAAGAGTTGCAAATAGTGTGGTAAGCATTGAAAACTTACAAGACCACAGCAGGACTTTATTTTTTGGGAGTGGGGAGGGGAAATAGTCTGCAGGACTATTGGTTGGATTGGATAAATGTGATTTTTTTCCAAGCATTTTTTGAACACACTGTATGCTTTATGGCGATAAATAAACTAGGCTAGCAGAAAGAAAAGACTTTCTCTCCTACCAGTGGTTGCAGCTCAGGTAGCGCTGTCTGAACCGGCCCTGACTATACAAAAACAAAACAAAAGCACATATTCAAACGTTCTCTTGATCAGGTGCAAGGAGCTTTTGTGTGTCACTCGTTGCAGTGTGGTTCTCCCCAACCTGGTACTCTCTAGATGTGTAGGAAGGGTAATTTTTTTTTTAGTTTGAGGCCATGCCAACATGGACTTTGGAGAGTTTTAGAGGCTCACACCATCTGAAAGATGCCAGGTTGGGCAAGGCACGGTTATCTTTACACAACACAGCAGAACTCCATTAACCTCTTAACTTGCCGGCTCTGCAAGATACAACAACTCACTTTCCCTTCCTGGGTTGAAGCAACAATCCCACAAGTAAGGTCATATACACTTCTGAATGGAAATATTTCATTTGTTTGGTTGCTTTGGCTACTTCCAAGTACTGTAAAACTTTTCACATCAGTGCCACTAAAGTGTTGTGGCCCGTCGGCTGCCAGTCACTCTAGCAGCTGAATCAAAGTAGTAGTGGAGGTGTGAGAGTCACAGTCAGCATCAAGGCAACCTGAGAGCTGGGGGGGGGGGGGGGGAGAGGGAATGGAGCTGACAGAGGCAGAGCCTGGGCCATCTGTCAGCCCTCAGACGGAGAGTCAACAGTCCCCAGATCTGGAGGTGGATGATGAGGAAGAGGAGGAACAGCTGGATGCACAGAAGACAAAGGAGAGGAGAGCAGTGGAAATCTATGGGCCGGTCCTTGGGATGGAAGAGCCACCGCTGCTAGCAAAGCCCCTCCCTAGCTCTGGGGATAAAAGGCAGGGGGCGTGTTTGGGACCTGGGTCAGAACATAAAGTCATTCCAAACAATAGCCTTTTGTGGAGCATCTGGATAGAGATTTGCCAATTATTTTTCAGGTATATTAATATGGGGAATGTTTGGAATTTCAGTTCTCTCATTCCCTGATTCTGGTGATGATGGTTAGGAATTTAGTTTCAAATTATTAAGGAAGGAACCAGGCTAGAAAAGGCTGCTCTTCAGATCAAGATATTCCCATGCTTTCAAACATTGCACGTCAGAAATTTATTTACTCCCTTCACTTCGTTTTTTTCCCCTGACTTATGTGCGCTCAACTAAAAATGGTAAAAGAGAGAATAAAGTAGGCCGGTTTTATAAACAATAGGTTTTATAAATCTGATTAACTAGGTTAGCTCAGTGGGTTTTATAAGATTTTATGTCTATAATTTTGCATCTACCTGTTAATTTTAAACTTTAAATCTACCTGTTGATCCATTCATTCATAGGTACATCAGTATTTTGCTGATTTCTCTCTCCCTCCATCTTCTTGCCCTGATCACTCACTTTAATAAAGTTCTCTTCTGCTTTATTGTAATTCTTCCTGTTGGTATGATGGCAACTAGGAAGCAAAGATGCAGAAAGAGTAGGCACAGTAGGATCCATAAAATCGTAGAGTCGGAAAAGATCATTTGCACCATCAAGGCAACCCTTGTTCCATGCCTGAACTTAAATCAAAGCATCCCTGAAACCTATCAATCCTCCCTTTGAACATTACCAACGATAAAGAGCAAACCTGGGCATTTTACAGCTCTGGAGCCATATCCAGCCCTTTGGTTGTCCGTATCCAACTGTAGGAGATGATCAAGCAGAGTCCAATGGAGAAGGGGTCAAACGCCTCATCAGTCTTGAGTCCTTTCGTGCCCACAAGAGATCTAAGTCCTGCCCACCTTGAATTCCATTGACTCTTATCTACTGCCAATTTGTTTTGACTGTTAGTAGTTCAGATTCTTGTAGAGAGCTTTAGCGTACAATAAACCTACATATTTATTTGAACTGCCTGGACTCCTGATTTCCTGTACCTGATACCAGTTCACGGTGAGGTCAATAGGAAATTAGAAATCAAATGTAAATAAGTCTACACAGCTGCGTTGCTTTTATTTTGAAGGTGACTCCTAGTTATTTTTCAATTTACCTATGTGCGTCCGTGTGTGCCTATACACCTCACAGTAATCAGAACCATAAATTTCCTGCATTTTATATAGCAATAAAATTAATATTGAGTAGAATGCAGTTCTGCCTATCAGTTTGGCCCTGTGGGAGAATTAATTGCTCACTTTGACATAAGAGTCTACTATGCTCTCAATTGTCTATAACAGAGTCTTCAACAGATCCTGTTGACACGCAGCCCTCCTGAGCTCCATTTTCGCTGGCAGAGGCACTGCGGGCCAGTCCTTTCTGGTCCCAAGGGGGTTCCGCAGGTCAGATCTAAGTATACCATGGGCTGGCTTCGGCCTGCAGACCTTGAGTTAGATACCCCTGTTCTAGGGCTACATTAAGAGAATCTTACAAGTCTGAAAGTACAGCTCTCCTGCCGTCTCTTTTTATCACCTGCTAAGTTAGAGCAAATCATTTTTAAGTTTCTTTCCCTGCCTATTATTCAGCTATGGGCTACTCTTCCTTTTATCAGATGGCTGTCTAGGCAGCAGCTCTTCCCCTGTCTTACAAGGCCATTCTCACATTCCATTTACAGGGAGGGAAGTTGAAGGGAAAAGGAATCAGAGAAAGAATCCTCCGAGTCCGGGGTAAAGTTGTTCTAGCTAATGCTACAACACCCAGAACAAGATAAAGCATCGGAGAGAGAACTGAAAGAATGAGAAATTCGAGAGTGAAATTTAGAAGGGGGGCTCCTTTTAAGGATTTAAAGACATGTTAGTGGTTTTTTTGCTAGTCCTCGACTTATCACCAAACTGAGCCCAAAATTTCTGTTGCTAAGCAAGATGGTTGTTAACTGACTTGCACCCCATTTTATGATCTTTTGCCACAGCTGTTAAGTGAATCACTGCAGTTGTGAAGGTAATCACGCTGTTAAGTGAATCTGGCTGCCTCCATTGACTATGCTTGTTGGAAGCCAGCTGGGAAGTTTACAAATGGTGATTTCATGACCCCAGGACATTGCAACCATCGTAAATACATGCCAGTAGCTTAAATTCTGGTCATGTGACCACGGGAATGCTGCAACGGTCGTAAGTGTGAAAAACAGTCATCTTACTTTTTTCAGTGCTATTGTAACTTCAGTCACTAAATGAACGGTTGTAAGTCGAGGACTACCTGTACGAGAGTAAGATTTTCTTCTCCACCTTGCGTCAGGGAAGAGCCTGAGGATATTAAACCTCCAAATTAGCAGCAGGAGGATGACACAGAATCCTTTTTTAAAAACATTTGGCGACCACAGGAGCACGGCTAAAACAAAATGGACTGCCAAGTCAACATTGGGCCTTACAGGAACAAAGTGAAGAAGACAATCTTATGGCAATATAATGGAACAAAATATCCATGAAAGCAGACATTTAGGGAATGCCCTTATGTAGCTCAGGAAAGAATCTGAGAATTGTTGGCTTAAGTATCAAATCTAGATAATAAATTTATTTATTTATTTATTGGTTCGATTTATATGCTGCCCTTTTCCGGAGACTCAGGGCGGCTTACAGTGCATTAAGCAATAGCCTTCATACTTTTGTATATATCTGCTTAGTAGGGCTTTTGGCCCCCCCTAAGTGGTGTTCTTTTTTTATATGAAGTCAACTTATTGCTCCCACAATCTGGGTCTCATTTTACCTACCTCGGAAGGATGGAAGGCTGAGTCAACCTTGAGCCTGGTGAGATTTGAACTCACAGTAATTGCTGGCAGCTGGCAGCTAAGTGCTACTTTAACAGCACTTTAGTCCCTTGCACCACCAAGGCTCTTGTTTACGACTAGAGAAAAGAGTTCGGAGGAAATGGCGGCACGAGGTAAAACGGTTCCCACATCATCTGTAAGTTCTGGTTAGAAAAGCATCATTCAGAAAGAAGTAATTGTGCAGTAGAATTATTTGAGGATTATTTAGTTACCTGCAGACAGAGGACGCAAGTAAAAACTGGTTAGTTATTAGAAAACGGCCAGGGAAAGGAGAAGCTCATATGAAAAGAGAAACATAAGAAGACTAAATTAGAAGGTCAATAGGATAAAAAGAATAGCAAAAAAGCCAAGAGGAGGATATAAGTAGGAACAGAGGTTTTATATATGCAATAAGTTTGGTCACAGAGCCAAAACCTGCCTAAATGGGACCCTGAAAAATTTATTGGTCGTTGATCTACAAAATTCATCTAAATTGAAAAGAAAAAAACAAATAAAACCAAAACAAACAAGGGTCAATGGAGGAAATATGCTTGGTTTAATGATGCAGCTAGTCTTAACTGGTGTTAAAAGCAAAAAAGAACAAAGAACAAAATACTAGTGCTCACCATTATTTTGTTAGAGGTTCTCCAAGAACAGGCATGCAAGAGTTCGCTTAGTTTTCGGGAAGACACTTTCGGAAAAGACTCAGCGAAATATATTATTGGAGGATTTTAGCTCATCTATTTTGCGATGTGACGGTCAGCACCAATATCTCAGTATGTCATCATTTAATAATTGAAGGGGATTAGAGGAGGCCTAGCAGGTATGGTTAACAAAGACAAATGAAAGGAATTAGGAGGGAATAAGCCTAAATTCCAAGAAGTGAGATTGAGTGAGGAAGGGAAAAGGGTAAATTATAACCAGAGATTAAGAGACATCAGAAATGAGTCTAATGTAGAAGCAGAGAGCCGATCACCAGTTGGAAGAAAGGACCGTTATAGCAGACTGAAGTTAGTTAGCAAACCATTCTAAATTTGTTCAAGGGAAAAAGCTCAAGAAAAGAAAAGATTTAGAGTTGAAATGAGGACACAGCTTTGGGAATAAGCGAGGAACCACAAAGGAGACAAGACAAAGAATACAACAAAGAGCATTCGAGAATTGAGTAAATCTCCCGGCCCTTATTTATAGAGGAATTTAAGCTTTGGCCTTGAGAAAGAAAAGGAGAAAGAGGAAACGATCCTCAATCTTTGAGAAAGGAGAAAGTGGGTGAGATTTGGGCCAGCTTTGCATTGACCTTGTTGTCCTTAAAAAATGGGCACTGAAAGAGTTGAACACGCTTTCCAGATTTTGTTAGTATGATCTACAAAAGGGGTGTCAAACACAAGGACCGTGGGCCAGTTCTGGCCCGCGATGTGGTTGGATCCGGCCTGCGGGGCCATTCTGGAAAATGTAAGGGGCCAGCCTGTGTGGCTTCGACCCTGTCTACCCAATACAAACAGGAAACATCAGGACAGCGTGGCTTCGACCCGGTCTACCCAATGCAAAGAGGAAACATGCCAGCAGTTTGGGAAGTGGTATCAAGTTGGCCACGCCCACCCAGTTGGCCACACCCACCCAGTCAGCCCCCCTCCCCCCCGAGGGTCAAGCACAGCCCTGATGCGGCCTGTTTGACACCCCTGACCTACAACAATAAAGAAGCATTCCTGGAAATCCCAGTTTGGTCTAGTGCAGGAATGGACCATTGCTTTCCCTAAGGGGCACATGAGAAACTGGAACTGCAGTGGGGAGATGAACCAATAGGGTTGTGAACAGTAGTGGGTTTCAAATCCCAGCGCTACTGATTTGCTATCGGTAGTGTGTGGGCGCGCTCGCTCGCTTTGCGAGCATGTGGCACTTCTGCACATGCACAGAGCATTTTTGATGATGTCAGAGCGGGTGGGCAGAGCCTCCCTCCGCCGCCGCTACCAGTTTGCCCGAACTGGGGCGAACCGGGAGCAACCCACCACTGGTTGTGAAGGTGCATAGGCATGCATGCAGGTGCCTATGTAAATTGGGGGAAAAAATAGAAGTTGCCTTCTAAATAAAAGCAATCCACGCGGGGGAGACAGGGACAGCCAAAGGGTCAGATGTGGTTTGGGGGTTCTTAAAATGCCCAGGTCTGGTCTAGTGATTAAAGCACCCCTGCTAGAAACCAGGAAGCTGTGAATTTTAGTCCTGCTTTAGGCACTGAAACTGGCTGGGTGACTTTGGCCCAACTACTCTCTCTCAGCCCAATTCATCACAAGGATTGTTATTGTAGAAAATAGGAGGAAGGAAGATAAGATATGTCGGTTGCCTTGAGTTATTTATAACAGTAATAAAGATAGGATTTAAAAAAAAATCTTTAAAAATCCACGACTTTCCTGTTTCTTGACCCGGCCTACTTAGAAAAGGTGAATTATGGAAGAGTGAATTGCTCAGATGGATTTGGATTTCAAAGTTAAAAGGGTTTTTCCCCCCTCCCCTCTGTGGATCAGAATCAGGTTTTGTAACATGGAGAGACCAAGAGGCTTTGTGCCTCGCTAGTTAAATCACCTACCTTCTAGCTCCAAATATATAAAAGGAAAGAAGCGATCAGTAATGGACATGGGGATTCTTGGACTTGTGTTTGTAAGCATGGAGCACAGGGGTGAAATCTACTTTCCTTTCTGGTTCGGAAGTCACATGTGCATGCAGACCCTCTGCGCATGCGCAAAACCTTTCTGTGCATGCGCAGAGGGTACAAAACACATGGCTTCCTGGTTAAAACCAGGAAGTAACGACAACTGGGTGGGTGGGCGGAGCCTTGCGCCGCGATTGCTACCGGTTCTCCGAACCACTTGCCACAATCGCTACTGGATCGGATGATCCAGTCTGAACCACGAGCATTTCACCCCTGATGGAGCAGCAATACTGCCTATGTCAGTGATGGCGAATCTTTTCGGCACCGAGTGCTGAAAAGGGAGTGTGCGCGTGTCTGGGCCGCAACCCGGAAGAGGAGCTGCCCAGGGTGCATGCGCGCGCCTTAAAATGAACTTCCAGTTTCAGCTACTGAACTTCCGGTTTCAGCCAGCTACTCTTCTGGGCTTCTTGTGCTCATGCGCACGTGATGATCAGCTGGCCAGCGCGCATGATCATGCAGGAAAATGGAAGACCAGCTAGGAGATCTTCTAGTTTCTGGCACGTTCCGCATGCAAAAAAGCCAGCTGATTATTGCACGTGCCTACGTGCCAGAAACCTGGAAGAGGAATGGGTGACGCCGCGCGTGCCATTTTGGCTATGCGTGCCATAGGTTCGCCATCACAGGCCTATATCAAGGAGGAGAAATCTGCATTTGGAGCCCAAGTGCAATTGAGGGAAAGTGTGACTTGCCTGGGGCAAAGGACTACAGGGTTTGGATGGTAGGCCAGATGTTAGCAAAGACAAAGATGCTGGAATCCAAAAATCCTAGAAGAGCATTTTTCCCATCTTTCTAGTCTCTCTAACATACAGGTAAGTCCTCTACTTAGGAGTGGTTGCTTAGTGACTGTTCAAAGTTATAATGGACTCCCCGCCTCAAAAGCTATTAACAACCTGGTTCCAAAGTGATGGTGCCCCCTTGTGGTCACATGACTACATTTTCGGTACTTGGCCAGCATTGACAGCCATTTGCAGCATCCCTTGGTCATGTGACCATGATTTATGACCCCCCCCACCCAATTTTTCCTCCCGGAAACTTGTATTTATTTCTGGTTTTTCTGGGAAAAAAGCCCAATAGTGAACAATGGGCTTGCATAAGGTTGTAAAAAAAGTTGTAAAATAGGGTCTGGTTACCTATGACGATCTGCTTTATGACCATTGCGACTGTAATTTGGCAGGCTTCATTATGGTCATAAGTCAAGGACCACCTGTAGATGTGAGCCCAGGAACGAAAGTGCACAGAAGGAAATTGAATGAGGGTTAACAGATAAGACACCGTAAAAAAAGGTTTATATGGACCTGTATATGGGTACTGCAGTGTTTGTCTAATGATGAATTTATGTCAGTATTTCTCAGCCGTGGGGAAACTCTTAAAGAGATATGGACTTCAACTCCCAGAATTCCTCAGCTAGCATGTTACCCTGGGGAATTCTGGGAGTTGAAGTCCACATATCTTGAAGTAGCCAAAATTGAGAAACGCTGATACAGCGTGTTAAGCTAAGGCCTCTGTCCATATACTGTTACGTTAACTACCCCTGTAAGCAGAGAATGACTGTAAACATATGTTTCCCTATCTTTGACACAGCTCCTTTGTATTCAGTTAGTTGCATTTGGTTCAGTTTTGAAGGGTATTTGGGGACTCGCTTCCCTCCCCAGACAAAATCTGATTAGAAACAAAGCTTTCAATTCTCTTAAGGTCTGCAATCCATAAGAAGCAAAGTATGGTAATTTATTTTGGTTGCTATCTTTTCAAAATCTTCCCTCTTTGCCAAAAAATGGTTTTCCGAGTCCTGGCTAGTCAGTGTGAGTTAATAAAGTTCTGCTGTGATCTTTTTTTATATATAGAGGAACAAAAACCAGACAAACAACAAACAATAGACAACAGTGCAGGAGGAAAAGGTCATATCTATACATACATACATACATACATACATATATACAGCATATATATTTAAAAGATTAAATACCTTCGTTTTCTATTGTGTCAACTACATTGTTGACAAGCTGTATGACAGTCACAATGGAAGCTTGCGGGAGGAGGAGAGCAGAAATAAAGGAAGGACAGTCTCAAGTTAGTAATTTATTTATTTCACATGAGAGGTTATCAACGAACACAATCTCAGATTAGCTGTGAGACCAACTACAGAAGGGGAGACGGTTACAAATGAATTATGCAATGGTTTGAGAACATTTCAACATCTGGTAACTCCATACACACACATTTGAGTCTTTTCCCCCCATAACAGGGGCAGCAAATGGGGGGGAAACACACTTAAAACGCAATGAGATGACTACCGCCAGTTCATAAATCCAACCTGGGAGATTCAACGAATCTGAAGACTGTCTCCGAGTTGGATAATGAAAACATCTGCAAGAAAACAACCGAGCTCAGAGACCACCAAGGATTCCACAATTCAATGACTCTAGCTGACACTCATCTCTAAACGGCAATTGCTTAAAAAACCCCAAACCCTTGAGATTAAGTGCTGCCTTTGAAGTGCCTCTTATCTTCCAGGCAGCCAGGATGATTTAAGGTGGTTTTATAAAAGTGTTTGGCTAAATTCCTCCCCCTCACCACCACCATTAGGATTACTTGCTTCTGAATGAACACAAAGTCTTAGTGGGGAATTAATTACAAATTCTGCTTGGGAAACATTTAGAGACAGGTAGAAGGGTAGATTAAACATTGCTCATTAAATAGCTGCCGTTTAAAGGCTACTTATCCCTTAATTATTTTTTTAACATCCCTTTAAACCAGAGACGGCCACTTATTCAATGTTGGGTTTATCAGCGGTGTCAAAAGAGAGAATTTCACATTAGCAACAATCACAATACAGCTAGTAAACCAGGGGTGTCAAACTCGATGTCACTGAGGGCCGCATCAAGGTTGTGTCTGACCTCGGAGGGGCTGGGGGAGGGGCATGGCCAGGGTGGGTGTGGCCAGCTTGACATCACTTGTGTCAGGGGCCCTTGTGGTGGCTCGAGCGCTTGCTGCCCTCCCGACAGAGGGTTGAGGGAGGTCGTCACAACCAAAAATGGAGCTTTGGAGGGCTGCATGCGGCCCTCCCAAGCTCTGTTTTTGCTGACAGAGGTACTGCGGACCGGTCCTTCGCTGTTTCCAAGGCAACCCCATGGGCCAGATCTAAGCGCCCCCCGGGCCAGATCCGGCCCCTGGGCCTTGAGTTTGACACCCCTGCAGTAGACTAATGTTAGAATAAGACTTCCTTGTAGATCATTGGTTTATCTAGCTGAGAATTATTTATTTGGATGAGCATTTATCCCAAGATCACCCAAGAGATTCATTACCAAGTATAGCTTGAATCTTTAACTCAAAAGCAACAATTATTGGAATAAACTTTTTTTATAACATGGGATGTGGGCAAGAAGGGAGAGAAACCTGCGTCTGCATTTCCTGCGTCGGATGAGGAGAGCACATCTTTCTTCTTCTATCCTGGCCACTTTTTTTTTTTTTACAGAGGTACGATTCAGAGCGTTTTAATAAACTGCATCCCTGTTTGATTTGGTGGCTACGCTGCCTCAGATAGAAAGTCCCTACAGAGAGTGGTGAGGACAGCCGAGAAAATTATAGGAAGCTCGCTTCCTGTCATTCAGGATACTGCTTATAAGCGCTATGTGCTTAAAGCTCAAAGCGATTGTTAGAGACCCCACACACCCACTTCACGGTCAGTTTCTGTTGCTCCCCTCTGGGAGGAAGTTTCGAGATATTTCTAGCAGGATTACCAGATTCTGTAACAGCTTTGTTTCCTCTGTCATCCGTCTGGGAAACTCGCAAGATTTGTTTCTCTCACCATGTACATCCAAACTAAACTGTGTTGTTTCACCATGTCATATAATATATGTGGGTATATGCATAAATTTTTATTTATTTATGTATTTATTTATGTATTTATTTAGTCATGTTTATGTAGTGTATATTAGAGGTGGAGACCCTTTGAGACCTGTATGCAATGAAATTTCATTTAATGTATGCTGATTAGTATACATTCAAAGTGACAAAAAAGTTATTCTAAGTCTAAAAGCCAGGAGAAAGAAGTCCTTTTTGCAGGGGGCCAGGAGAAAAACAAAATAATTTAAATAAAGCAAGTTTTAAATAACTTTAACTCAGTTATTATTTACACATTTAATTGTTTTCCTCTTCCATTATTGTGTTGTGGTAAAAAAATATTGTTTGGTGACATTGTTTGAAGGCGTTCTTAGGGGCACGCACACTGCTTTGAAAGGCCCATAGATATCTTTGAATCTGCCGTTCCCCTACTTGGAACTGGATATTTATTTTATTTTATTTTTATTATTCATATTTCTATGCTGCCTACTCTCCGAGGACTCTGGGCGGCTTACACCAAAGACAGTATACTAAATAGTATATTGCCCCCAACAATCTGGGTCCTCATTTTACCCACCTCAGAAGGATGGAAGGCCGAGTCAACCTTGGGCCGGTGAGATTTGATCCGCTGATCTGCTGAACTAGCAGTCAGCTGAAGTAGCTGCAGTACTACACTCTAACCACCTCGGCTCTTGAACCTAACAATTTTGACATGCAGAGCACTGCATGTTGCTGAGATCCATGATTCTATCCCCTTCATAATACACCACCTCCCTACACCAGAAAGAGGCTGGATCAGTATTACATTCCCACTGCCACCAAATTCGACATCTCTTCTTGGACAGCAGTTAAATTGAGGTAAAGGTAAAGATTCCCCTCGCACATATGTGCTAGTCGTTCCCGACTCTATGGGGTGGTGCTCATCTCCGTTTCAAAGCCAAAGAGCCAGCGCTGTCCGAAGACGTCTCCATGGTCATGTGGCCGGCATGACTAGATGCCAAAGGTGCACGGAACGCTGTTACCTTCCCACCAAAGGTGATCCTGATTTTTCTACTTGCATTTTTTACGTGCTTTCGAACTGCTAGGTTGGCGGAAGCTGGGACAAGTAACGGGAACTCACCCCATTACATGGCACTAGGGATTCGAGCCGCTGAACTGCCGACCTTTCGATCGACAAGCTCAACATTTTAGCCACTGAGCCACCGCGTCCTAGTTAAATTGAAGACTTTGTGAAAAGTCCCCCCAAATCCTTGTATGTTCTATTTTATTGCTTTTCCTAGTTTCTGGGGACCCTTACAGTCTCAAAAATTTCTAGCCAATATGACCTTGAGTTGCAGTCGAACAAATCTAAAGGCCGATATCTCTTCCAAGATCTGCTTCTAACCTAGCGGGATTGATATCTCCACCCAGGGAAGAGCCCTAAAAAAAAATAATCTTTCATACCATTAAAATAAAGGTAAAGGGTTCCCCTCTAGGGGTGGTGTTTGTCTCTGTTTCTTAACCGAGGGAGCTAACGTTGCCCAAAGACACTTCTGTGGTCCTGTGGACAGCATGACTATAGGCCAAAGTGCATGGAACACTGTTACCTCTCTACTGAAGTGGTACCTATTTATCTACTCACATTTGCTTTCGAACTGCTAAGTGGGCAGGAGCCAGAGCAAGGAACGGGAGCTCACCCAGTTGCACAGAGCTTGGGTCTCGAACCTGGGCTGTCAGCTTTCTATCTGACAAGCTCAGCATCATTAACAGCGTTCCGTGCGCCTCTGGCGTTTAGTCATGCCGGCCACATGACCACGGAGATGTCTTTGGACAGCGCTGGCTCTTCGGCTTTGAAACAGAGATGAGCATCGCCCCCTAGAGTCGGGAACGACTAGCACATATGTGCGAGGGGAACTATTACCTTTACCTTAGAGTTTGCAGTCACTCACCCAATATTTATTTTGCCCCCCAAAAAACACCCCTGGAATTTGTTCCCAAACCTGAACTGGATCTATCCTTCACACCATCTCTCCTCTTTAGTTGTAGATAATTCACACCCAGGACTTTCTCCATCGTCTCTCTCTCTCGTGTTCTCACACAAAATTTCACATCACCTAATCTGTCTTTTTTCTTTCTCGTTCTGAATTAATCCTTCCCCACATATTCTCTCACACGAACACCCTAAGCACACTAGTCCACCTTTCACTTTTTCTGTTTCTATCTAGACCTTCTGCCAATATCTGCTCACATCCTATTTCCTGGTTTCTCATCCTTCTATTATGGGTTAGGGCCTCTTAGGTTTATCCACTGTTTTCTTTCTTTTCTCATTCGGTCACTCACATCCATCAACCACGCTCTTCTCTTGAAATCTTTTCCATGCACTCATTGGCAATGAATTTCTTCCTTTTAATTTCTGATTTTTCCCCCCCGTGGAGTTGGAAATACTTCAAAGGAAAGCATTGTCCTTCAAGTGTCTAAGACCCACTGGTACCCTTTATGGCTCAGAAGAATTCGTGAGAAATGTTTTGAAGTCAATGCTTTGAAGAACTACCCAATGGCTTTTCAAAAAAAAGCTATATAACGAAATAAATATGTACCATTAAAAACCCTATTCAGTTATATTTTGGCATCTGAGAAACAAAATTCCATAAGCACTTGCCTTTCTCTTAAGAAGTAAAAAAATACAGGAGTCAATGAAATAACTAAGAAGAAGTAAGTCCCAAAGGTGCTTTTTTCAAGAGGCAACTGGATTTTCTGGTTTTTCTTTGAAGACGTTTCACTTCTCATCCAAGAAGCTTTTTCGGCTCTGAAGCTTCTTGGATGAGAAGCGAAACCAGGGGTGGTATTCACTTACCTTCGCTACCAGTTCGCAAATGTGAGCATGCAGGGCCTTCTGAGCATTCGCAGAGCATCAAAAACGGGATGAGATGATGTCCGGGTGGGTGGGCAGACCTGTTGTGGTCCGCCAGCAACCTGCGGAGCTGGCAGCGGAGTCAGACAGTGAGGAGGCTGAGCAAGAACATGGGCCAGTCCTGGAGTCTCGGGAAGGCCCGGATGAGGACTCTGCGTCGGAGGCAGAGATGGGGCCAGGGCCATCAGGGAGTGATGTGTGGACTCCGGAGCCTCCAGAGGCTGACAGCAGAGAGACAGAGGAACAGGAGGAGCCTGTTCCTAGTGCACGCATGAGAAGAGCTACCAGAAGGCAAGAACAGCTAAAGAAAAAAGGACAACTTGGGAGTAGAGCCAAGGGATGATTGGCCCCTCCCATAAGGCTTAAAAGACCAGCAATGGCTCTTGGGCTCTTTGTCGGAAAACAACGTTGATGGATTTGCTTTCTTGTCTTGCTGCATTTATTTCTTGTCGGCGTCTTCGGCTTCTCAACTTTTGCCAAGAAAAGCCTTTGGCAGGTTGCCTAATTAGACCAAGGTTGGTGATAAGGCTGAAGAACTGTGTTATGAAGAATTTGTTTTGAATTAGTTTGGGCTACGCTGAGAATGAGTTAATTCTCAGCTGTTCTAATACAGTCTGTTTGTTTCAAACTGTTTGCATCTGATAATACCTACTTGGGCCTGGGTCACAACAGGACCATCCCGCAGCCACCGCTACCAGTTCGCCCAAACCGGATAAAACCAGCTGAATACCACCACTGAGCGAAACATCTTCAAAGAAAAACCAGAAAGTCTAGTTGGCCTCTTGAAAAAAGCACCTTTGGGACGACCATGACCTGGATGACGGAGAATCTCCATAGACATCTAGTGATGGAAGAAGAAGTAACTTTTCTTGGCCTTGAAGGCAAAAGGAGAAGGGGACGGCAAAGGAAGAGATGGCTAAATAGCGTGACTGACACAATGAATATGAATTTGGATAAACTCTAGGAGACAGTGGAGGACCGGGGGTGGGCTTGGCATGTTCTGGTCCATGGGATTGTGAAGAGTTGGACACGATTTAGTGATTGAACAACAAGAACTTTTTTGGAAGCACAGAATCTTTCCAACGCATAATGATTGGGATGACTATGTCAGGCCCTAGATCAGTGATGGCTAACCTTTTTGCCATCGCGTGCCAGGAGAGGGGGGGCGGGGGCGGGTCATGTGCGCACGTGCCCACACGCATGCATGCGCAACCCCCTCCCCCCCACTCCTGGCACATGAGGGCCTGGTAGGCCCATTTTTCTTTCTTACCTGGCTCTAGATCCTGTCTATTTATCTGGGAAGAGCGAAAAAAGCCTTTCCCACTCCCTTGGAGGCCCTACGGAGGCTGAAAGGGCCCATTTCCTGACTCCCGGTAGGACAGGAAGTGACGTTTTTTGCTGTCCCCAGCCTCCAGAACCTCTCTAGGAGTCTCTAGGAGCCTCTCTAGGAATCTTTGGAGGCCAGGGGCAGCAAAAAAGTCACTTCCTGTCCCACCGGGAGTCAGGAAATGGGCCCTTTCAGCCTCCGTAGGGCCTCCAAGGGAGTGGGAAAGGCTGTTTTCGCCCTTCCCAGATAAATAGGCAGGATCTGGAGCCAGGTAAGAAAGAAAAACGGGCCTTCCCCACCCACCCCGTCCCTCCAGAGGCAGGAAACAGCCTGTTTCCCTACTTCTGGTGGGCCTAGAAGGCCCGAAAATCAGCTGAGCTGGCGTGCCCACTAACATGGCTCCGCGTGCCACCTGTGGCACGCGTGCCATAGGTTCGCCATCACGGCCCTAGATAGATGCCATCCCTCACGCCTCCAAGCAGAGAAGCAAATATCTCTAGCAATACTTCTATTGACTCCTTCATACATGATATACTATGCATGCCAACATCTAAATTTTAATCATTTCCAAATCTCACGTAAGAAGTCTCACATGGTATTTGGTTGAAGCTGTCAACATTTTGCAACACTCATGATAATTGGGCAATCTTGCAATGAAGTATCTCAAGGTGTCTCCAGAGTTCACTAAAACTCGCTTAACTGAGTTTAATGTGATGATCTCTCGAATTTTTAGGTTAGGGTAGATATTTATGCCCAAGCTATTGTACTTGGCTCTAGAAATGATGATTCTGTTAGGCATCTTCCTTCCTATTCACAAATCCCTATGTGGAGGTTATCCTTTATTTGGAAAACATTATTTTGCCAATACTATATTAAGCTGTGTTTGGAAGAGGAAATATCTACCACATCATTGTCTGTTTCATAGCAACGGCATGATTTATTTTTCATTCAATGATCTTGTGTAGCTTTGGAGAATAGAAACATCAATGCAGACCTTGCTACAGAGTTTTAGATGCTTTTCCTAGAAATTTTATCTGCAGTGTCAAATGCATTATTACTCTGTAGGCGGGAATATTCTTTGAATACCTTTAAGCTTAGCACAAAGCTGATTACAGGTAGCCCTCGACTTACAACAATTCATTTAGTGACAGTTCAAAGTTACAACGGCACTGAAAAATGGTCCTTTTTCACACGACCGTTGCAGCAACCCCACGATCAAAATTCAGATGCTTGGCAACTGGTTCATACTTATGACCGCTGCTGTGTCCCAGGGTCATGTGATCCCCTTTTGCGACCTTCTCAGAAGCAAAGTCGACGAGGGAAGCCAGATTCGCTTAACAACCGGATTGCTAACTTAAACCAACTGCAGCGATTCACTTAACAGCTAGGGGTAAAGAAAGGTCGTAAAACG
Source organism: Ptyas mucosa (assembly GCA_012654045.1). Taxonomy (NCBI): domain Eukaryota; kingdom Metazoa; phylum Chordata; class Lepidosauria; order Squamata; family Colubridae; genus Ptyas; species Ptyas mucosa. The sequence continues at coordinate 6,420,290 of WNWU01000031.1, forward strand.
GGGCAAAACTCACTTCACAAATGTCTCGCTTAGCTACAGAAATTTTGGGCTCGGTTGTGTCGTAAGTCGAGGACTACCTGTAACAAGTTAAGAGTTGACTTCCATCTTCTGCTTACCTATAGAAATTAATTAGGTAGCATCAATATTATGTAGTAATCAGCTGTTGATGACTAATTGTAAGCTGTTGAACATTTCACCCGGGAGAGAAAAGATTGGCTAGAATCCTAGTACCCAAGACCTCTGCGGTGATAACATCAAAATTATTTCAAGAAGATGGGAGGATAAAAATGATTTCTATTCTTACCATTATCATCACCGGAATCCGACTGGTAGGAGCTGAGGGACTGAACTTCTGAATTGCTGCCTTTATTGCTTCCCGACAAACAGGTCACTTCTTCCATATCGTCAAGTTCTTTGCCTATACACGTGTAAAAGAAGAGAGAACGGGTTGTGTGGATATACAGACCTGGGTTTTACAGCACATTGCATCCAATGAGACTTCTTGCTTCGGAAATGGCTCATTGTCGGACCTGGAAGCTATCTTTTACATTTGGGCCTTCAGGCCTGCCACATTTTCTTTGGTGGGAAAATGGGAGGGGGGATTGCATAGAGCCGTGATGGCGAACCTACGGCACGTGTGCTCCAATTGGCACGCACAGCCTTGCCTCTTTGTCTTCCGGGTTTCTGGCACGCATGCACACATGACAATCAGCTGTCCTTTGTGCACTTGGCAGTGCCCATAAACCCATGTGCGCCAGCCAGCTGATTGTTGGGCACGTATGTGTGCTAGAACCCGGAAGTTGAGCTTTTCCAGAGCGCGATCCCTTCATGTGTGTGGTAGTGCCAAAAACCGGCCTGCACATGCATGCTGGCCAGCTGATCGTCAGGCGCACATGCGCGATAGAATCTGGAAGTTTGGCTTTTCCGGAGAGCGGCCCCGACGAGCCCGCACGTGCGATGTTTCCGCGCGAAGGTTCACCATCACTTGTATAGGGTATGGGTGATGTGTAGTCAAAATAACATTCCTTTCTCAGAGAGTCAAGGACGCCTTACCCTGGCACCTGGAGTCAGATGACCGGGAGGTGTCTCTAGTTTCGATGATGGATGATTGGACCATGTGATGGATATATGGTGCTAGGCAGGGACTTGAACTTTCACTTGGGTGGGGAAAACCTGGAAACTTTCAGATTCAGGTTTTTCCAGATGTGCCAGTATGACATCTTCAGTAAAAAGGAACTTTGAGGAAACTCAAGCCTCAGAGTCTTCTTTCATTGGTGGTATTACTTGGAACTCTGACATTAACCTGAATCTCTTTTTTTAACTAAAGCAGCTTTCCCAAACTTCGGGGCACTGTCCGGGGTCCTGAGCTCCAAGCGTGACACTCGTCATCTTACAGGTAGTCCTCAACTTACGACCAATTGCGTAGCCAATGAGGAAGCCAGGTTCACTTAACAATCATGTTACTAACTTAACAACTGCAGTTTTTCACTTAACAAGCGTGGCAAGAAAGGTTGTAAAATAGGGCAAAAACTCACTGTCTCATCTGTCTCATCTAGCAACAGAAATTTTGGGCTCCATTGTGGTGGCAAATCTAGAACTGTGTTTCTTTTCATTTCTGAGCACCGACTTATTCTAAAAGGTCTTGTAAGCGTAAGCTTTAAATTTTGCTCTCAGTAGCTCTGGCAAATCAGAAAAAAAAAATTCTGCCTGCTTCCTATAAAAGACAATTTATCTTGTCTATTTATCCAATTCCTTAAAGGCGGCTTTTCCAATATGGCGTTTCCCAGGTGTCTGGAGATTTCAGGTCCCAGAATGCCGGTTGGAGAAATCTGAAGGTTGACATGCATCATTGGAAGAGGATTGCAAATGTGTCTCTCTGCGACACCAATTTATTTACATTGCTTTCAGGATAAGGCAAGGCATGCTATTTGGGACGAAAATAAAATATTCCAAATTGCTAATTTGATCACGATTTGAGAACTGTATAATTAGATACAATATAATTACTGAATTAATAACTTTGTGCATATGCTTGGGTGGCTGTATTTCAGGGCTATCGTATCATTTATTCTGCTAATCTGTGGTCGATAGTTTGCTGATTAAATGACTTACTTTTACGGCAGAAGTCGATACGGTTTGTGTACCAAAGAAGCAGTAGGTTTATTTTGGATATGTGCCATTGCGTGACATGTGATATAATGCCCATATATTTAGAGAAGCTTTGGCGGTTGGATTTTAAGCAGGAAGATTGCCAAGCTTGCCTGAAGACGTTAAGAACTGGATCTTCTAATCCAGGGGTGTCAAACTCGGTTTCATTGAGGGCTGCATCAGGGTTGCGTTTGACCTTGGGGGGGAGGGGCATGAGTGGGTGTGGCCAGCTTGACATCCTGTAGCCCTCTGCCAGCAAAAATGGAGCCCTGGAGGGCCACACACGGCCCTCCCAGGCTCTGTTTTTGGCTGTGATGGCCTCCTGCAGCCCTCTGCTAGCGAAAATGGACCTTGGGAGGGCCACAGGCGGCCCTCCTGAGCTCCATTTTTGCTAGCAGAGGTACCAGGGGCCGATCCGTTGCTGTTTCCAGGGCAGCCACGGGGCCCCCAAATCTAAACACCCCGTAGGCCGGATCTAGCCTGCGGGCTTTGAATTTGACACCCCTGTTCTAATCTTTGGAAACTTGTATTTATAACCCTAACCAGCGGTGAAATTCAATATTTTTTACTACCGGTTCTGTGAGCGTGGCTTGGTGGGCATGGCAGGGGAAGGATACTGCAAAATCTCCATTCCCACCCCACTCTGGGGCCAGCCAGAAGTGGTATTTGCTGGTTCTCTGAACTACTCAAAATTTCCGCTACCGGTTCTCCGAAGTACTCAAAATTTCTGCTACCGGTTCTCCGAACTACTCAAAATTTCCGCTACCAGTTCTCCAGAACCTGTCAGAACCTGCTGGATTTCATCCCTGACCCTAACCTTTATACCAGTCATTAGAAAAAAGGTTGTTATAACGCCAAAATGGCAATGAGGAAAGAAATGTGAATTAAAAAAACAACAACATCTAGAAAGTTGAAGGGGTGTTACTCACTTTCATTGCCGTTTTCCCAGGTCTTCCGGATGGAATCACAATCAGAACGGCATGGAGATACAGCGGGCAAGTTGGGGGCCACACTGCACACTACAACACCCCTCCTTGCTGTCAGGATCCGGGGAGATTCCGGATGGAAGGTTGTCATCTCTTGATGTTCCACCCCATGTCCGTCAACTATCTTGTCCAAATTGTTCCTAGACTCACTCTGGAAGCAAGGAGTGTACGCCATTGGCCTCACTGGGACCTGAGGTGGTCCTACTTCTTGATAGATATTGCGGCTGTCGCCGCTGGTCCTCATGTTCTTGAACTGAATGCCGTTGCTTTTGTGGAGCAGAGCAGCAGTGGCTGGGTCTTGGACTAAAGTAATGTTGTTCCGAGAGTAATTCTTCCGGAAAACTTTCTTGCGGAAGACAATGAAGAGGACTACCAACAAAAAGATGATGAAAAGAACAACGGCAATACCGATCAATTCTTCTTTGCCCACATAAGAATGGCCAGCTTGGATATTAGGAACCACCACGGGTCTTAGTCCACAATGCTGGCCCACGTATCCGGGAGTGCAGTTACACAGAAAGGAACCGAATACATTGACGCAAGAGCCCCCGTTCTCACATTCCTCTCGTTCACACTCGTTGATGTCTTCATCGCATCTGCAAGGAAGAAAATCAAAGCGGATGAGAGATTCCAGCAGTTTACGTGTCTTTGCCTTTACTTTCCATACATTCTATTCAGTTGAGCCTTACATTTATATATTGCTTTTACTCTAAAAACTCAAGTGCTCATTCTGTCATTTTTTTCCACAACCATGCCCTGTTGAATAAGAGGTTGCGATGGTTTAGTAATTAAAAGATGCCAAGCTTGTCAGCTGGAAAGCTGACACTTCTGGGTTTGAGACCTGAGCGCTGTGTGACGGGGTGAGCTCCCGTTCCTTGCTGCAGCTCTTGTCCACTTAGCAGTTCGAAAGCATGCAAATGCAAGCAGATAAATAGGTACCATTTTGATGGGAAGATAACAGTGTTCTGTGTACTTTGATGCATAGTCATGTTGGCCACATGATCACGGAAGTGTCTTTGGACAACATTGACTCTCTCTGCTAAGAAATGGGAGATGAGCACTGCTCTTAAGAGTCAGACATGACTGGGCAGGAGAATATTGAATAGGCTGGACTTCAAGAAAGTGACAAGCCTAATGTTATTCAATCAGCTTCCATAACTGAAGATGGACTTGAACTTGGGTCAGCTATTCTTGACTCCAACCTCAACCACTAGTACATGCTTGCCTTTGTTAAATTCAACCCGGTAAATCAACATAGGCTAAGAATGGAGGGATAACATTTAAACAACTCCATATTGTATTAAGGAACAAAACATCCAGGAACTACCCAGTTCACTTACAGCCTATCCTGCTACCTGTGTGAAATTGCCAATACAGGATGGCCTGTCAATCATTGAAAGGTTACATATATATATCAGAGGTGAAATCCAGAAAGTTCTGACAGGTTCTGGAGAACCGGTAGCGGAAATTTTGAGCAGCTCGGAGAACTAGCGGCGGAAACTTTGAGCAGTTAGGAGAACCGGCAGCGGAAATTTTGAGTAGTTCAGAAAACCAGTAAATACCATCTCTGGCTGACCCCAGAGTGAGGTGAGAATGGAGATTTTGCAATATTCTTCCCCCAGGAGTGGGGTGGGAATGGAGATTTTGCAATATCCTTCCCCCAGGAGTGGGGAGGGAATGGGGATTTTGCAATATGCTTCCCCCTGGAGTGGGGTGAGAATGGAGATTTTGCAGTATGCTTCCCCTGGAGTGGGGTGGGAATGGAGATTTTGCAATATCTTTCCCCTGGAGTGGGGTAGGAATGGAGATTTTGCAGTATGCTTCCCCTGCCACACCCACCAAGCCACACTACACCCACCAAGCCACGCCCACAGAACCGGTAGTAAAAAGAATTGGATTTCCCCACTGATATATAGATGATGAACAGTTAGAGGCATTGAATTATGTCAGAGCTCAGAAATATGTTTTTGCTTAAGCAAGGCACAACTAGGGGAAACATCCCCTCTCAACTAATCTCGGTAGGATCAGCAGTCAATGGTTATCTAAGAATATCTCATTAAAAGATCTAATTCAGCAATGAGCTGCAAGGAATGGAATTCTCCATACACAAGGATGAAGAAGATTTGGAGTAGCTTAAGATGGTCTTCAGACCATCCACCGTCCAAGAGCCGAGTGTGAAGGTCACTGAAGAGCTCTGTCTTATCATGGGACTGTTGACGGCCAATCCTATGCTTGTCACCTTGATTTCAGCATGAAGAAAGTAAGGAGGCAGATGTAAAACAGATATTTCTCTTCAATCATCATCATCATCGTCTTTTAATGACCCCATAAACCCTTGCGGGGTGGAGTCTGGGCAACTGAATGGAGCTGAGTGTTTACTGGCCGGATGCCCTTCCTGTCACTAATGCGGAGTCCCCCCCCTCAGCAGATATATCCTCATTGTGCCCAGAGAGAGAAATATTGCTTCTACATAGGATCGAACTCACAGCCTCCTGATTGTGAGGCGAGAGCTCCACCTCTAGGCCACCGCACCACTCAGATATTTCTCATCAATGCTTTGAAAAAAATAACCAATTTAACTTTTGTAGCACTGGATGTTGTCTGATTATTATTGTATAAACCACAAAAGGACCGTAAAACTGTATCATCAATGGAATTGGGTTTCCGAAATTATTTTTATGGCTACAGGAAACAGGCGTAAATGACGTAGGGTCAGAGCTGGCTTCACTTGGGAACATGCCGACGTGTAGCTCCTAACAAATAACTGGATTTCTTCTGAAGCTTGGCTCGAGACTCATGATTTAATTAGGGCGTCCGTCGGAACCCTGACAACGCTGCAGATCAGTGATGCTAAATCCAAAAAACCTTCGAGGGGCCCTTGCACCCTAGTGAGGTCTTCTCCGGGAATGATTTTACGTACGTCACTCCAGTTAATCCACTCTTGCAGGTGCAAATGAAGGCGCTGCCGATGGGATCACAGGATCCTCCATTGTGGCAAGGATTTGGAAAGCAGGCGGTGATCTCCGATTCACAGTTTCGCCCAGTGAACTGAGAAAGGCAACTGCACTGGTAACCTAAGTTGGGTTGGGTGGGGTGGGGGGGGAAAAGGAGAGAAGCAGAAATTTGGAAGGGTAAGTATAAATTTCAGCGATAAATGAAAACTCTTTTAATTCTCTAAATAGGGTATGTTCCACTGGGGGGGGGGGGGGAAGTTAACAGGACTAAAAGTGGTGTTTGATCCCCCTCTGGTGGTCAATTTAGAGATATTCCTCAGTTAGAAACCTTACATCAGGAACAAAGTCACGCACAGATCGTGCAACATACATTCCCTTTCTTGGTTTATCAAAAAGCCGGGAGGCTGTTTTACTTTAACGAAGAAGAAAATCAAAGCTGCAATAGCGGAGGGGTTTAGATACGTTGCAATATTTATGAATGAGGACCTTCAGGTTAGCTAAGGTACTTCAGGTTGGCTAGGTGGCTCAGTGGCTAAGGCGCTGAGCTTGTCGATCAGACAGGTCGGCAATTCGGCATTTGAATCCCTAGTGTAGGTCTCCTACGTGAGCAGGGGGTAGGACTAGATGACTTCCAAGGTCCCTCCCAACTCTGTTTCTATTTTTTTTTTATTGAAAAAGTTTTTCAAATACAAATTTTCCCCCCTTTCCCCCCCCACCCCCCAACATATCATAATACATGGATCAAGTTAACCTAAAAAATATAATGCCCCCCCTTTCCCCCCCTATCCTCCCCCAGCCACCCCCCCCCCCCCCGGACTTCCCAGAGCAAATACAGGATATAGAATACAACAAGCTTAATAAAAACGCATAAGATAACTATCTATAAATTTAACTCCCTCTCACACTTCACACAATCATAAAACAATTAAGTAAAAGGAAAGCAAATCTTCTTTCTTCTTCTACCTTCCAACTTTACACAATTAAAATCCATTTACAATTGAAGCACATAGCAAAACACTCCACCAACTCTGTTAGTATTAAAACTTCTCTAAAGACTACACAGTGTGAGGAGGGGTCAATCAATCAATCAATCAATCAATCAGGATAGAACGGGAAGGGATCTTGGAGGTCTTCAACCCTGCTGCTCAAGCAGGAGACCCTATAAAATTTCAGGCAAGTGGCTGTCCGGTCTCTTCTTGAGCCGAGGTGGCGCAGTGGTTAAGAGTGCTGTACTGCAGCTAGTTCAGCTGACTGCTAGTTCAGCAGATCAGCGGATGAAATCTCACCGGCTCAAGGTTGACTCAGCCTTCCATCCTTCCGAGGTGGGTAAAATGAGGACCCAGATTGTTGGGGGCAATATGCTATTTGGTATACTGTCAATTGTTGTAAGCCGCTCAGAGTCCTCGGAGAGTGGGCGGCATAGAAATATGATTAATAAAAAAAAAGAGGGAGCAAGGAAGAATAAAGGAAAATGAAGAGGGAAGGAAAAAGAAGAGAAGGAAGGAAGGAAGGAAGGAAGGAAGGAAGGAAGGAAGGAAGGAAGGAAGGAAGGTGACAATGGATCCCCCAGCCCCGCCCGGGCCACCACAGGTGCCCCGACACGAGTGACGTCAAGCTGGCCATGCCCGCCCCCCACCACCCCCGTGGTCAAACACAACCCTAATGCGGCCCTCAATGAAATCGAGTTTGACACCCCTGATCTACTCGATAGTCACCAAGTAAAGTGTGAAAAGACCTCTTCTAACCACGGCCCGTTCTTTTAGCCAACAGGTTGAATCGATGTCCTGATAGAACAGAGGGCCTTCTGCTGAACTCCGTTTAATTATATATATATACGCTTTTTATATAGAGCGGATTGGCTTGGGCTAATAAATTTATTAGGGAGGAAGGAACGGAAAGGAAGTTTCCTACTGGTGCCGGCAGCTGATTGCCTTATAGACTGGCTGATATATCGTTACAGGCTGCTGCTTTAGAATTATGGCACCATTACAATCCTTTATTTACATACACTGCTGAGAGCGTGAAAGAAAAGCCCAAGGAAATAAATTTCCTAACAAGAGACCACGGAGAGAAACACGATGCAAGACAGAGAGGAGACGATGAGTAAGGAAGCTGAGCTCCCCCCCCTCAAGGCGCTTGCTCTCCTCCGACGGCAGCAGTTAACGCATGGCGGCCTAACTAGCTTTCGAACATAAAACACAGCAGCAAAACACACCCGAATGGGAGCTGCTTGTCTATCTCGCCTAATAAAACGGACCCTTCAGATACGAACTGCTCGTCTCCGCTTCTTTCTAATAAAATGGGCCCTTCATTTGAAGAGGTTCTTCCCTCCCGGCAGCCGATGTAAATGTGAAGCGTTCAATCCGCCGAGGGGACAAAGCAGAAAAGGGAATTCTATTAAAATGATTTGGTACAGAAAGGTTTCAAATTCGAACATCAGGCTATTTTTCCGAGTCCCGCAAGATTGAGAACGCCAAGATGAGCCAGGCTCCCTGTTTCCTTGGCTTATTTATGGGAGGAGGGTGGGGGAAAGATGCTCGATCTAATTTATAATATGCCGAGTGAAAGTTAGGCACGGGTTTTATTTTTATGGCTCAGGAACATAAATAAATGCATTTTACTATTTTCCTTAAAAGCTTCTGCAGCTTTGGAATGATGACCCTGTTTTCCTTGCGCGATCAAATGCCCTCAGCCTCCCAGATTTCATATTTGCAAATATGGGGAACTTTTTACACATACTAGTTTTTAAACACACATGTTGGTTCAGCAGATCAGCGGATCAAATCTCACCAGGCTCAAGGTTGACTCGGCCTTCCATCCTTCCGAGGTGGGTAAAATGAGGATCCAGATTGTTGGGGGCAGTAGGCTATTTAGTATACAGTCTTTTGTGTAAGCCGCCCAGAGTCCTTGAAGAATGGGCGGCATAGAAATATGATTAATAAAAATAAAAAAAATAAAGTACAACTTTGCATCAACACATGTTCTAATGTTCCCTATTAAAGGCGCTAATGCTTTTGTGTTCAGGTCTCTGGACATTGCCACTGTTTTTTCACTAAGTATTATCCTTGAGTTCGTTTCCTGTAAGATTGAAGTAATCTAACAAAATAACAGGGTTGGAAGGGACCTTGTAGGTCATCTAGTCCAACCCCCTGCCCAAAAAGGAGACCTTATAACAGTGATGGTGAACTGGGTGCCCAAACTGGAACGTGCGTGCATGTGCCCGCGCTGGAGTACGGGAAACCTGAAGACCAGCCGGCCGGCCCATGCATGCCTGTTTTTTGGTCATTTCTGGCCATTTTCTAGGCCGTTTTCAAGCTGTTTTTCAGGCTGTTTTCAGGCTGTTCTCCAGTTAGTCTTCAGAGGCACCAGAGCACTAGAAAATGGCCTCAGAACAGCCTGGAAACAGCCTGGAAAATGGCCTGGTTTTGGGCTGTTTTTAGGCTGTTTTCTGGCACTCTGGCGCCCCTGAAGACCAGCTAGCTGGCTCTGGAAATGAGAAGAGCAGCTGGTGATGGCACACGCACACACAGAGAGGGAGCTGCGTGCCACCTCTGGCATGCGTGCCATTAAGTTCACCATCATGGCCCTACAGCATTTCTGACAGATGGCAGTCCAGTCTCTTCTTGAAAGCTTCCAGTGATGAAGCTCCCACAACTTCTGAAGGTCAGTTGTTCTAGGAACATGATGACAAACCTACGGCAAGTGTACCAGAGGTGGCACATGGAGCCATGTTGCCTGGCACGCCAGCTCAGCACAGCGCGCATCAGCCACCTGATTTTTGGGTCTTCTGGGCTCACCAGAAGTAGGGAAACAGGCTGTTTCCTGCCTCCAGAGGGCCTGGGGGAAGGCCTGTTTTTCTTTCTCACCTGGCTCCAGATCCTCTCTATACATCTGGGGAGGGCAAAAACAGCCTTCCCCACCCCCTCGGAGGCCCTCCGGAGGCCTGAAATGGCCCATGTCCCAATTCCCAGTTGGAGAGGAAGTGACGTTTTTGCTGTTCCCAGCCTCCAGAGCCTCTCTAGGAGTTTCTGGAGGCTGGGGACAGCAAAAAAGTCACTTCCTGTCCAACCAAAAGTTGGAAAATGGGCCGTTTTGGGCCTCTGGAGGGCCTCCGAGGGGGTGGGGAAGGCTGTTTTCGCCCTCCCCAGAAGCATAGAGAGGATCTGGAGCCAGGTGAGAAAGAAAAACGGGCCTACCAGGCCATCATGTGCCAGGAGCGGGGGAGAGGGGGGAGTCGCACGCACATGCGTGGGGTGGGGCACATAGAATTATGGGTGTGGGCATGCACGCAAACCTCCCCCGCCCCCCCTTGCTGGCACGCGATAGCAAAAAGGTTAGCCATCACTGTTCTAGGAGATGGCCAGTATTAACATGAAGGCTGCAAAACCATAAAGGCAGAGCTGGGCTGGTGTAGGATGGCCAAAGATACTGTGTTTGTTTGTACATAATAGTTCTCAACATACAACAGTTCATTTAGTGACAGTTCGAAGTTACAACGGCACTGAAAAAAATGACTTATGACCGTTTTTCACACTTGTGGCCGTTGGAGCATTCCCACGGTCATGTGATCAAAATTCAGGCACTTGGCAACTGACTCAGATTTATGATGAGTGCTGTATCCTGGGATCATGTGATCACCTTTTGCTGACAGCAAAGTCAAATCAGGGAAGCCAGATTCACTTAACAACCGTGTTGCTAATTTAACAATTGCAGGGTTAACAACTTAACAAGTGTGGCAAAAAAATGGGGCAAAATCCTCTTAACAACCATCTCGCTCAGCAACAGAAATTTTGGGGTCAATTACGGCCATTAAGTCGAGGATTATCGGTATTGAGTAGGAAAAGTGGTAGAATATACAATATATTCATCGGTGTGATATGCATGCTCACAAGTGCATACGTATTAGATTATCTATGTGGCGAGCTCATCAATAACACAGAAAATTATATTCCACTGAGAATTCGTTTCTAGCAGGTGGGATTAACCAAAAAAGAAATTTATGCATTAGAATACCATTTCTTTATTTCCCTAAAGAGAAAGTTGTTTCGGTAGGATTAGACGCAAAATTATTGGCATGAGCTTCAAGTATAAGCAGAGGCACACACTTTCACTAAAGATCCACTCAAACATTGGACTGTGCTTCTATGTTTCATGTTGGTATATGTGATGGGGATATGGTATAAATCCCCATGAATTCCAATACTAAGATGGCAAGGAGTAAATAAGGAATAGACTTAGGGGTGGGTTCACTTAGTTTTACCATCAGTTTGCCCCACGCATACGCCCGGGCTCGAAAACGTGCCTAAGTAGCATGACTTGGAGCTGGGGCTGTTGGGCGGGGCCACCTGCAATCACCATTACTGGTTCGCCCGAATCGGTGCGAACCGGCTGAATACCACCTCTGAATAGACTACAATGTATCCTACGAAGAATAGAGGCCTCAAAAATCTGTCCTAATAGGAATCAAATCCCTCCTCAAAGCTCACAAAAAAGAGATATGGGACTTTCAAAACTCATAAAACCATAGATTGGAAAAGAGCTACTCAAAGTCCTGCCTATTTTAAAAAAGCTCCTCCTGAAAGATATCCCTCTAGATGGCCATCTCCACTTGAACGTAGCCAATGAAGAACTCAACCGCCAAACTGGATAATTTGTTTTTCCTGTTGAACTGTTCTCTAGGATTCAATGGGCATTTGTTTTCGCGTAACCCACTGTTCTGTATCCTGCCTCTTAAGATGATAGCTAATTTGTGATATTCTTCTACATGTCTTCGATGTTGAGGGTCTCCCAAACTCGTCAACTTTAAGACTTGTGGACTTCAACTCCCAGAATTGCCCAGCCGGCATGGGAAATTCTGAGAGTTGAAGTCCATAGGTCTTAAAGTTGCCAAGTTGGGAGACCCTGGTATAGACAATCGAGAGCATAGTCGACTCTATGTCGGAATGGGCAATTAATTTTCCCATGGAGCCACGTGGGGACTGTTGTGGAGGGTCAAACCAATAGGCAGAACTGAATTCTAATCAATATTAATTTTATTGCTTAAAACAGTGATTGTGTGTGTGTGTGTGTGTGTGTGTGTGTGTGATGTTCTTTTAGGTATTTGAAGGGAGGGCTAGGGATCAGATCAGGAAATCAACTCTCTAGCAGGGGTCCCCAACCTCCAGGCTGCGCAAGCGGCAGGCAAGCGGCAAAGCTTCATTTCTGTGAGTGACAGTCTTTTGCGGTTGCACAGGAAGCTCCATTTGCGTGCGCACCTGCCGCTTGTGTAAATGGAGCTGCACACCTGAGCATCAGGGAACCATCCCCCTCTCTCCTCCACCACCTCCGTCGGTCTGCCAAGCTGGAAAGGTCGGAGACCCCTACTCTATAGGATTAGCTATATCAACGGAATCTTGCTGTAATCTCAGAACCTAAGCAAAGTCTGATTATGCAACTTATATACCGCTTCGCAGTGCTTTACAGCCCTCTCTAAATAGTTTACAGAGTCAGCCTATCGCCCCCAACAATCTGAGTCCTCATTTTACCCACCTTGGAAGGATGGAAGGCTGAGTCAACCTTGAGCCGCTCGGAATCGAACTCCTGGAGTGAGCAGTGTGTTAGCCCTGCAGTACTGCATTCCAACCACTGCACCACCATGGCTCTTATACTCTTAGACTCCATTTAGTACAAGGAATCTGCCTAAATCCCTTCCGAACGCTATCTGCTCGCTCTGGACTTAAAAACAATTCAGTCCCTTTCCCTTAGGAAACCATTCTTCCATATTTCCAGAAACTAAAATTTTATCATCCTTACTCCCCGCAGTGCCATAACTCTCAGCTGTGGGTTTCACATTTTGGCCTTCTGCCAGAGGTGATATTTAGCAGGTTCTAACCTGTTTTGGAGAACTGGTAGCGGAAATTTTGAGTAGTTTGGAGAACCGGTAAATACCACCTCTGACTAACCCCCATCTATTCTCTGCCTCCCGAGTCCCAGCTGATCGGGAGGAAATGGGGATTTTACAGTAACCTTCCCCTGGAGTCCTCCCCACTCCAGGGGAAGGTTACTGCAAAATCCCCATTTCCTCCCGATCAGCTGGGACTCGGGAATGGAGATTTTACAGTACCCTTCCTCTGCCACGCTCACCAAGCCATGCCCACCAAGCCATGCCCCCACTAAGCCATCCCATGCCCACCAAGCCACACCCACAGAACCAGTAGTAAAATTTTTTGAAACCCACAGCCTTCCGCACATGCACTTTGCTTGCTCACGTGTCTTCCGTGCATGCACCCGGCCTCAAAAACATGCCTACATAGGATGTCTCCGCTACCGGTTTGCCCGAACCGGCTGAATACCACCTCTGCATACTTTCCATCGAAGTTCCCTTCTTCGAGCTAAATATTTAATCTCTCTTCATAGCACAATTTTCACGGTGGGGTCCGAACAACAGCACAAGTTCAGAATAAAGGGAAATTATTATACTTAGCGCTCACAGCGGAATAGGAGACATAGCAATAGGAAGCGGTTAGACTCTGTGATCAATAGATGAGTCGTCATGTCATACAACAAATCATTATCACTGTGATCATCACCATTGCCAAAGTTGGATGGGTCCAGAGCCCAGCATCTTGGATGGGTTAGGAGATCATTGGAATGATTGATTACAGTGTGGAGCCCCAAATCAATCATCTACAGAAAGTGTGATTTAGGGACACTCAGACCAATTAAGAGTGCAAAGAAATATTGTGAAGTTGGGGGATGCTGCCCAACACACGATAAGTCAATATGTCTGACCGAAGACAAATGGAATATATTATACCATTGACGGCTCTGTGAATTAATGCTGCACAGAAAGATATGTAGGATGTTTCCAATTTCTCTCTGCAGCTGAAAATCAATCGACAAATGGATGGAGGATTGGCATGCGAAGCTGATGGCACCGTACCAATATCAGTTAGACTTGTATATCATCGCATAGTGCTTTACGGCACTCTCTGGTCAGTCAAAATGTAAGCATTGTTTGGAATTCAGGGGTGGGTTTCACTTACCATTACCACCAGTTTGCTGTGTGCATGCTTGCTTTGCGTGTGTGCTGTCCATACATGTACCTGGCCTTTCACGTATGTGCTATGCTTGCTTGCGTGCCTTCCGCACATGCGCCCGGCCTCAAAAATGTGCCTAAATAGCATGACTTGGAGCCACCACCCATGATCGCCGCTCCCAGTTCGCCTGAACTGTTGCGAACCGGCTGAATACCATCTCTTATTTGCATATTTTCCCCTCCTCCAAATCTGGGTCCTCATTTTATCAATCTTGGAAGGATGGATGGAAGGCTGAGTCCATAGCAATAGCAGTTAAGATTTACATACCGCCCCATAGTGCTTTACAGTACTCTCCGAGCAGTTTACAATGTCAGTATGTTGCCCCCAACAATCTGGGTCCTCGTTTTAACCACCTCAGAAGGATGGAAGGGCAGACTCAACCTTGAGCCAGTCAGGATTGAACTCCTGGCAGGGAGCAGAGAGTTAGCCTGGAATATTGCATTCTAACCCCTGCGCCACCATGGGTCTCTCTCTCGCAACCTCGAAAGCCAGTCAGGATCGAACTCTAGACTGTGGGCAGAGTTTGCCTGCAATTCTGCACTTTTAACCACTACGTCACCAGGAGTCAACTAAGATCACCCCTTGTTGTGGTCTGCCAGCAGCCTGCGGAGCTGGCAAGGGAATCGGACAGTGAGGAGGCTGAGGAAGAACATGGGCCAGTCCTGGAGGCTGGGGAAGGCCTGGATGAGGGCTCTGTGTCAGAGGCAGAGATGGAGTCAGGGCCATTGGGGAGTGATGTGCGGACTCCGGAGCCCCCAGATGCTGACAGCAGAGAGGCAGAGGAACAGGAGGAGCCTGTTCCTAGTGCACTCATGAGAAGAGCTGCCAGAAGACAAGAGCAGCTAAAGCAAAAAGGACAACTCGGGAGTAAGGCCAAGAGATGATTGGCCCCTCCCATAAGGCTTAAAAGACCAGCAACAGTTCTTGGGCTCTTTGTCGGAAAACAACGTTGATAGATGTATTTCTTGTCTTGCTGCATTTATTTCTTGTCGGCGTCTTCTGCTTCTGAACATTTGCCAAGAAAAGCCTTTGGCAGTTTGTCACAGTAGACCAAGGTTGGTGATAAGGCTGAAGAATTGTGTTATGAAGAATTTGTTTTGAATTACTTTGGACTATGCTGAGAATGAGTTAATTCTCAGCTGTTCTAATAAAGTCTGTTTGTTTAGAACTGATTGCGTCTGATAATACATACTTGGGCCTGGATCACAACAACCCTCACCCTGAAAATTCCCAAGTACAAGGTGCAAATACTCACCCCCAGATGGCACACTGATACAGGTTCCTCCATTCTGACAAGGGTTACGCTCACACGGGTCAGGATACAGCACACAGCCAAGCTTCAGTTCGGTTAGTCCCACCACCTCTGCAAAGCTGCTGCGTTTGTTCTGGAGAGGCAACTCGTTGTTATTGAGGATGATGGAATCCAAGCAGCCTTGGAAGCCACTCAAGACCTGGGTGGACCTCTTGTCTGTTAAGCTTCGGACGTTGTCCACCTGGACCTGGGCTCCGAAATAAACGGAGCTATCAGTGCTCAGGGTCTGGAAATAAAGGGGAGCTTTGCGCCTCTCCACATAGCTATCATCGAGCGAGAGGCTGGTGAAATTCCGGTTCAACTCGAGGAAGACGGAATGCCAGCTGCCATCATTCACAGTCCTGCCTGAAATTCCCAGGATGCCCGGGCCAGCGCCACAGTCCAACTGGAACCACAGTTTACCGTCCACAACCTGCAAATGGTAAGTGAAATGTCAGGAAAACAGAGCTTGTCACAGCGGAGATATCACTGCCCTAGCATTGGTTTTCCGAGCCAGCTTATTTAAATTCTTATTTTATCAAGCTGAAGTCACATAGAGCGTATTGCAAAACAACTGACAGTGTAAGATTTGCCCCCTGGTTTACTTCTGAGCCAAAGGACTGTTTTGTTTTTTAAAGCATTAAATGAAGTACTGCCTTTCGCATGGTTTTCTGTGCTTCTCAGATCATGGATACATGGGCTGCTCCATGTCCTAGTCCAGGGGTCGGCAACCTTAAACACACAAAGAGCCACAAAGGTCCTAACCGGAATCCCCCCATTCAATTCTGGAGCCGATTGGAAGTCCAGTTCCCCCACCATAGAGCCTCCTCCTAGTGTGGCATCCGTTTTCCTCTACCTGTCCTAACCGAAAGCACTATCAATTGTGGAGCCGACCAGAAAACCTGCCCCTTGCCATAGAGACTCCTCCTGGAGTGCCGTGCTTCCCCCTCCTCCCAAACCAAAAGCTCCTCTCAAAATTGTGGTGGTGACAGGGAGCCGCAGCAGAGGGATGAAAGAGCCACATGTGGCTCCAGAGCCACGGGTTGCCGACCCCTGTCCTAGTCCTATAAGAAACACAGGAGCAAATCTTCTACATGGCAGTACTCTGTCTTTTATGATATTAGCAAGGTGTGCTTCCAAATGTAGTTCTTTCTTTACTTCTGCTAGGAAACATGCCTTTGATTTGGAGGAGAGAGGATGCCAAGTATTCTCTTCTCTCCCTTAGGAAGGAGACAATCTACAAAACAAAATTCAGGAATCCCCCAAGTCCTTGATGGCCTAGTAGAGAACCTTATATTAAGATGCAGTTCCTTGATGATAATGGGACTGCCTCTGAAGGCCATCTCTGGGAGACTAGTAGGACACCTTGTGCAATTGGCTGGCCATGTGAGAATGGAATGCCGGTCTAGACGGGCCAGGCTTCTGATCCAGCAAGACACTGCTTATGTTCTTAAAACAGCCCAAAGCCAAAAAGGATGTTGATTTCCAAGAAATGATAAACTAGACGTCTTCAAAGAAGCAGAGACCGCAAGGACCGACAGACCACTGATAAGCCTATTGTAACAGAACCTCTCCAGATAAAGGAGGAGAGATTGACCACTTGTGCTTGAGAAAGCAGCTCTTTGCGAGGAGATTGCAGGACAACAGTTTTCCACAGGACTGAGCTCCAGGAAATGATGGAAGTCATAAAGGCCATCAAGCTTTCAACTGTGATAGAGCCTCTTACGGACACTAAGCCTCACTTTCTAAACTTCTTTGAATTACTTCAAACTTAAAAGAGAGCTTCAATGCAACAAGGTTAAAAAAACCACCTGGTGAGTTAACCTTTGTTCAAGTACAAAAGTAAAATTAACTGATAGCCTGAAGAATTTAAGGAAATGGAAGTAAGTGGCAAAATGCTTAACAAGTTAGTCTGAATGGTCCTTCGCATAAATCAAGCACAGGCTTTCCAGAATATCAGCTTATTTAATAGACTACTGGGGAGAGGGGACCTAAGATTATTTGTTAAATATGAAAGGCCATTGAGAAAATGTATGTCATTTGAAGATGTTATGCAAATGATACCAATTACATGATTTGCCTGATCATTGTGCAAATGATGTAAATGGACGTTTGCTTTGTATCACCAAGCGTAACACAATTTTTATGCAATGAAATAATCTTGTACACTGCCTGGAAATTTAGTTCATCGTATATGAAGACCCATGCATTGGGATCAGATAAATTTGAGATTTCACTGAATATTTTTGAAGCAGTTTTTAAAATAAAAGAAAATATAGGAACATAAATAGTTTGCCCCGTGATTTCGTTAAAAGAGGTAGCATTTCTCTTCCCCGTGTCCAAGAGACAAAAAATAGCTTTGAAGAAGAAACAGAGAGAACAATAAATTGTGGACTATAATGGGAGCATCCGAGATGCGGATTTTAGCATCAATATCACCTCTCAGGTATGGTTTAGACCAGGGTGAAATGCTCCCAGTTTGGACCGGATCACCCGATCCAGTAGCGAGGGCGGCGGGTGGTTCGGAGAACCGGTAGAAAAAATCCCTGCGCCCCCCCTCCCTATGCCCAGCTGAGCCGCACGAACATCAGAGGCTTTTTTTAAAAAACTTTTAAAAGCATTTTTTTCTACAATCTCTTCGGCCGAAGAGGTTGTAAAAATAATGCTTTTAAAAGTAAAAAAAAAAAAAGTTGGCCATGCCCACCCAGTCACATTACCCCACCACCACCAAGCCACGCCCAAAGAACCGGCAGTAACTAATTTTACGTTTCACCACTGCTTTAGACAGAAAATGCACAGAAGGTCGATTTTCTGCTGAAAGTTTCCTTGAAATGAGCTTGATTGTCGATTACTCCATGGCCATATTGTTTTCTTGGCAAGTACTACAACTTTGCATTGCTTTCTTCTGAAACGTTCTTTCAGCTTCACAGTCTAATACAGGGGTGTCAAACTTGCGATGACACATTGTCATCACGTGACGTATCACAACTCCCCCCCCCATTTGCTAAACCGGGGATGGACGTGAGTAGCACGTGATGCATCCAGCCCGCAGGCCACGGGTTTGACACCCCTGGTCTAATACATAGCCAGAGGATTTCCTTGTGGCCTCCCAACCAATTATAAACCAGGTATAATCTTTCCAAATCAGTCAATGTTGACTCAGTGTAATAAACATCATTGTAGATTTCGTATGGTTTTAAATCTACTGAAATGAAATGCCAAGGATGTACTTAGGAATAGAAGTTATTTGACACAGACATTTCCCCAATAATACTTCCTACCAAATAGGATACGCATTTCTGGTTTTTATGCTTAGAAACAGAGAGAGA
Source organism: Ptyas mucosa (assembly GCA_012654045.1). Taxonomy (NCBI): domain Eukaryota; kingdom Metazoa; phylum Chordata; class Lepidosauria; order Squamata; family Colubridae; genus Ptyas; species Ptyas mucosa. The sequence continues at coordinate 6,439,076 of WNWU01000031.1, forward strand.
GAGGGAGGGAGGGAGGGAGGGAGGGAAGGATGGAGGGAGGGAGGGAGGAACAAAATGAAACAATTTTTTTAAAAAATAGTGGTTTTTCCATTCTGATTCCTCTTTCCATTTTCTTTTCTAGAATTTCACTGATAATCCCGCAAAAATTTTTTACTACTGCAAAGTTAAAACGGTTACCGAATACAGCATTTTGTCATTTTGCTACATAATACACAGTGAATCTAGAGTTTCTTTGCAATGATGGAATATAACACCAGGTGGAGTCTGTCCTAAAATCAGCACATCAAGTTGATTATGAATGATTGCTGGAAAAAAATGGGTTATTTCCCCAAATTAGATTTTTTTCTCCCCTAATTTCCACACTGACCCAATATTCCTTAATTCATTCTTAACTCTTGAGTGACAATGTCTACACATCATGCATTTTAAAATAGGGATTCTTCTTGCGAAGCTGATATTTTGGAAAGCCCGTGTTTGATTTATGAGAAGGCATTTTTCTCCGGCTTGAATTTGAATCTGAGCTGGAGAAGACTTCTTTCTACACTTGGCAATGCTGGCTTCTTTGGAGGCAGATACAAAAAGCCAGAAAGTGAAGTGACAATAGAGCTGGATGGAAGTGGGCCACCTGTTCCAGTCCATTCTCAGCCATACAGGTTGATGGACTATTAAACGCACCACAAGGAGCTCCTCAAGGAGGCAGAAACAGAGAGACAGATTAAGAGTTGGAAGGGACCTTGTAGGCAGTGATGGGATTCAGCCGGTTCGCACCACTTCGGGAGAACCGGTTGTTAACTTTCTGAGCAGTTTGGCAAACTGGTTGTTGGAAGAAATCATTAGGGCAGACAACCGGTTGTTAAATTACTTGAATCCCACCACTGCTTGTAGGTCATCTAGTCCAACCCCCCCGCCCAAGCAGGAGACCCTACACCATTTCTGACAAAGGAAAGGAGATACAGAAATGACAAGACAACGAATAAATAATCTGGACATTTATCTGACTTGAAATGTACTGACTGTCTTCAAATGCTCCTGTTCTGGCTACAGATAGTCCTCGACTTACAATGGTTCACTCAGTGACTGTTCGAAGTTACAACGGCACTGAAAAAAGTGACTTATGACCATTTTTCACACTTATGACTGTTGGGGCATCCCCACGGATTTGAATTTACATTCAAATGCTTGAGAACTGACTCACATTGATGACGGTTGCAGTGTCCCCCGGTCATGGGATCAACTTTCGCGACCTTCTGACAAGGAAAGTCAATGGGGAAAGCAAGATTCGCTTAAAAACCGTGTTACTCACTGAACAACGGCAGTGATCCACTTAAGAAACGTGGCAAGAAAAGTCGTAAAATGAGGCAAAACTCACTTAACAAATTTCTCACTTAGCAACATAAATTTGGGGCTCAATTGTGGTTGTAGGTTGAGGACTATCTGTATTATGGCAGAAAATCCTGAGCATGTTGAGATTGTAAGAAGAAATCTATCTCCTTCCTTCCTTCCTCCCTCCCTCCCTCTTCCTTCCTTCCTTGTCACTGTCTGTTAAAGGGCTGGTCTATAAGATCCATCTTCTTAGATGCTCTAAAGTAGAGTTCTTCAAACTTGGCAACTTTAAGACTTGTGAACTTCAACTCCCAGAATTTTCTGGAGAATTCTGGGAGTGGAAGTCCACAAATCTTAAAGCTGCCAAGTTTGAAGACCTCTGTTCTAAAGGAAGAGAGCAGGCAGGATCCCTGATGGGGTGTGCATCCAAAATGCCGAGATGTCAGTCATGACTGGGTGACTGAAGTTCTGTCACCTCTTTTATCTGCATCCCATTTGCATCCCGTTGCATATAAAAAAGGGTAAAGGCTTAGACTCTGTGGTTGAACAGGCCATCTTGACTTTTCGGAGCCCACCCCTGCAGAGATTCCTGGCAGAGAGAGAAGGATGGTATGCCAGCTTCTCACAATGGGAGCGTCTTTAGAAACCTGCAGGAGACGGTCTCTCAAATAATCCGGAATGAAATCATTTAGCACTTTAAAGGTTAAACAAACACTTGAAGTGCAGAAAACAGCTGGGAACCATTGTAGGATTTCCAACAGAAGCAGCATATAATCCGTCTAATTTGCATTGGCCAAATTTCTACATAGCAATTGCACTGTCCAATGGTCAGACTATTGCAAGATATTCTACATGACGGGTGTCAAACTCAAGGCCGGGGGACAGATCTGGCCTGCAGGGTGCTTAGATCTGGCTCGCAGGCCCGCCCTGGAAACAGTGAACGACCGGCCCATGGTGCTTCTGCCAGCAAAAACAGAGCTCAGGGGTGGGGTGGGGGGGCACATGCGACAGAGAATTGCAGGAGGCCGTCACAGCCAAAAACGGAGTTTAGGAGCCCGTTTTCGTTGGCACAGCGCTCGGACCACCACAGGTGCCCCCAACACGAGTGACGTTGAGCTGGCCATGCCCCCCTGGCCATGCCCCCCCACCCCCCCAAGGTCAAACATAACCCTGATGTGGCCCCCAATGAAATTGATTTGACACCCCTGTTCTACATGATGCTTGGAAGCTTCAACTGGTCCAGAATGCAGCTATACAGGCTTGATGTCATGCCTTGGTATATCCATGTCACGTCTCTGCTCTGCAAGGCTGGACTTGGTTACTCTTATGCTTCCAGGTGCAATTCAAGATATCTGTTATGAACTATAGAGGTCTAGGGCCATGATGGCGAACATATGGCACGCGTGCCCGAAGTGGCACACGGAGCCATGTCGCCTGGCACGCTCGGAATCGCCATGTCCTCTTCCGGGTTTCTGGCGCACATGTGCAGGCGACGATCAGCTGGCCTTTGTGTGTACTGCAGTGCCGGAAACTGGAAGAGCTGGTCTTCCATTTTCCGGTGTGAGCAGGTCTGCCGGCAAAGCTGATTGGCGCGTGCGCATGCGCAGCAGTAAATGGAAGACTTGCTGGCCGGAAGTACCTTATCCAGCACGCGCATGCCCCCTGGGCAGCTCCATTTCCTGATCGCGGCCCTGACAAGCGTGCACACAAAGTGCTCCCTTTACAGCATTTGGTGCCACACGCGTGCACTCCCTTTTCGGCTCTCGGCGCTGAAAAGGTTTGCCACCACTGGTCTACGGCCTGGCAACTTGAGGGACCTCTCATCTCCCATAGTTGGGACCCTGAGGACACAGATAAACCTCCAGGTGCTTCAATGACCCTCTAAAAGGATGCATATGACCAGCTGTCTGCAAGGAGTATAAATCCTTCCATTGCCCACTATCCTGTCAAAGCCGAAGAAGCTTCTTGAATGAGAAGCAAAACGTCTTCAACGAAAAACCAGAAAGTCCAGTTGCCTCCTGAAACAGAACCTTTGGGACAACCATGACCTGGATGACTGACAATCTCTATTTTATTTTATTTATTTATTTTATTAAAATTTATATGCCGCCCTTCTCCCGAAGGACTCGGGGCGGCTCACAAATATAAAATGACAATAAAAACAATATCACTAAATAGCATTAAAAGTCCAAATTTAAAACCCCACAGTTTACCAAAAACCTAACCAGATCAGGTAATTTGAGTAAAAAGCCAGGTCTTGAGATCTTTGCGGAAGGAACGGAGATCTGGGGCTGTCCGGAGCTCGGTGGGCAATTCATTCCAGAGGGTCGGCATGGCCACCAAGAACGCCCTCAATCTGGGGACCACCAGCTGACATTGTTTGGCTGATGGCACCCGGAGGGCAGCCCTGTGTGACCGCACTGGGCGATGGGAGGTCGGTAGGAGGTGGTCCCGCAAGTACCCCGTGCCCGTGCCATGTAGGGCTTTATAGGCGAGAGCCAGCACCTTGAAGCGGATCTAAAAGGCCACCGGCAGCCAGTGCAGCTCGCGCAGGAGAGGTGTTACATGGGAGTAACGAGAAGCTCCCGTAACAACCCGCGTGGCTGCATTCTGGACCAGCTGGAGCCTCCGAATGCACCCCAAGGGCAGCCCCATGGGGTTGTATATATTGCTCTACAGACTTTTAGCAATACAATTTGGGATGAACACCCTTTGAATGGTGTGGGAGTAGGAACAGAGGAAAAACTTGCAGACTACAGCAACCGGGAGCACTGCTTCTCCTTGAACCAAGTTCCATATCCCTGGATTTTAGCCGAAGGTCTCCGAACGACACGTGCAGTAAATCCAAACCATAAATTAAAACCCCCACGAATCAATAATTCATATAGACGGTACATGCACCTACGCACACCTACACAGGCAGTCATTAAACTGGGCCAGGAAGGAAGGAACTTTTAATACACAAATTGGTGCCCTTTCATTGCCTCACCAAATAGGCGGAATGAGACGAATGGCCCTCATAAATCATTTTTGGAATATTAGCCTAGCAAAAGGTGGCTTGGATGTCAACCATATCTGCGTATCAGCATTAGTAATAAAAGCATCAAATGGTCCTTCAGGGATTTCCCCTAGACTTGCAGTCACAGTTCCTGAATGCAAAAAGACTGCCTCGTCCACCCCATCCAGGGGAATGTTCAGTTAGAAGGATTACATTTCAGGATCATTTGAGCGAAATGGTAGATTTATTAAAATATTACTTCCTACAGCTCCCGCCACACTGGGATCACTTCCAAGGGCTGTTTCAGCAATGAACGTTTCAGGCAAGTCTTGATTGGTGTAACAGATGACAACTACAAAGTCATCTGAATTGAATTCTACTGAGCGTATGTAAATGTATTTATTATCTGACCAGACATACCCATGTTTCCCCAAAAATAAGACCCTGCCTTATATTTATTTTGAACCCCAAAATAAGCGCTTGGTCTTATTTTCAGGGAGGTCTTATTATTTTGGGGCGCATGGAGCAAGATGGGGCTCCTCTTGCCGTCTTACCTGATTTCCAGGTCTGCATTTAAATATTTTCAGGGAGGGCTTATTTTCACGCATGCACTCAAAAGCCCAATTGGGCTGGCTGGCTGGCTGGCTGGCTGGCTTATCTATCTATCTATCTATCTATCTATCTATCTATCTATCTATCTATCTATC
>WNWU01000031.1:6444113-6457962 GCA_012654045.1 Ptyas mucosa
ATCTATCTATCTATCTATCTATCTATCTATCTATCTATCTATCTATCACACTTTTATACCGCCCTTCTCCTTTTGGACTCAGGGCAGTGAACAGCCAGAATAAAACACATGTATATAAAAGTTAAAATAATTTTAAAATAGATTAAATAATTTAGGCCCATATAATTAAAAATATTCCAAATTCAAAAGTAAAAATTTAAAATTGAAATATCATTATATAAAACAACATAAAATCAGGCCAGCCCGGCGAGTTGAAAAAGATGGGTTTTTAGGGCCCGACGAAAAGTCCGGAGGTCGGAGATTACTCGTATCTCTGGGGGTAGATCATTCCAGAGGGTGGGCACCACCACAGAGAAGGCTCTCCCCCTGGGGGTCACCAGTCGACATTGTCTGGCTGACGGCACCGTGAGGAGGCCCTCTCTGTGGGAGCGAACCGGCCGGTGGGAGGCAATCGGTGGCAGAAGGTGGTCCTGTAAATACCCGGGCCCTAAGCCATGGAGCGCTTTAAAGGTAAACACCAACACCTTGAAGCGCACCCGGAAGTCCAGCGGGAGCCAATGCAGCTCGCGCAGGAGAGGAGTCACATGGGAGCGCCCCGTCGCTCCTATAATCCCCCGCGCAGCCGCATTCTGCACCAGCTGGAGCCTACGGGTGCACCCCAAGGGGAGCCCCATGTAGAGAGCATTACAGTAGTCCAGACGAGAAGTGACAAGCGCTTGAGTGACCGTGCATAAGGAGTCCCGGTCTAGAAAGGGACGCAACTGGCATATCAGGCAAACCTTATTATCAGGGGATGTCTTATTTTCGGGGAAACAGGGTACTTATAACTGTATATACAGACCAATATATTTATTACAGAGAGTCCTTTGAAATTGCAAGAGTTCATTCAAAGTTACGACGACACTGGAAAAAGTGACCAATAACTGTTTTTCACACGACCATTGCAGCGTCCCCATGGCCACATGATCAAAATTCAGAAGCTTGGCAACTGGTTTCACATTTATGATGGTTTGCCGTGTCCGGGGGGGGGGGGGTCATGCGATCCGCTTTGGCGACCTTCTGATGAGCAAAGTCAATGGGGAAGCCAGATTCGTTTAACAACTGGGTTGCTAACTTAACAACTGCAGTGATTCACTTAACAACGGTGGCAAGAAAAGTCGTAAAATGTTGGGCAAAAATTCACTTAACAGCTGTCTTGCTCGGCAACAGAAATTTGGACCTCAAGTGCGGTCGTAAGTTGAGAACTACCTGTTCCACACTTATTACAGGAGGAGGAGGAGGAGAAGGAGAAGATGGAGGAAGTGAAGAAGTAGGAGGAGGTAGAGGAATAAAAAGGAGAAGAAGGAGAAGGAAGTAAAGGAGGAGGAAGTAAAGGAGGAGGAGGAGGAAGTAAAGAAAGAGGAAGAAGAAGAAGAGAAGGAGAAGGAGAAGGAGAAGGAGAAGGAGGAGGAGGAGGAGGAGGAGGAGGAGGAGGAGAAGAAGAAGAAGAAGAAGAAGAAGAAGAAGAAGAAGAAGAAGAAGAAGAAGAAGAAGTGCTACTACTTGTGGAGTGAGCAAAAGTAAGCACGTTGGAAGAGATTCATAATCTGTCCTTTTTTATTATTATCAGGCCATGCTCTGCTCTACAAGTGAGAAATTCAGTCTATTGCAATAGCTTGATCGTAAAAGTTAGAATAAATGAGCAGAGGCCAGGAAAGGCAATGACCCACGTAATAAGGGGTTGCTGAAAATTACTCTTTTGGTTTATTGCTCCAAAGGCTTTTCTCTAGAAATGAGCTAAAGGAAGAAGAATGTCTGGAGCAAAGGGAGTGAGAATCAGGAGCCTGCTCTGCATTTTAACAATAGATGTTGTTACAGTTTTGGCTTTGCTTATGGTTGAATGTGGTTATTCTTTTTGCCTGTGGCTTCAGCAAATAGGTGTAAATTGAACCAAACCATAAACTGAAGGAACTTGACCCCTTATGTATTAGTAAATTAGCACTTCCCCCAGGTAGTACTGTACCATGTGGCTTGAAGAGTGTTTGAATCAGGTCTTTTCAGAACACATTCAAGAAAAGCTCTTAATTGGGGAAAGTTTTTAGTAGCCAGGAAATGTCAATACTTCTTTTCTAGCCTATTGCCCCCCAACAATTTGGGTCCTCATTTTACCCACCTTGGAAAGAGAGACGACTGAGTCAACCTTTGAGCCTGGTGAGATTCGAACTGCCAAATTGCAGGCAGCCGGCAGTCAGCAGAAATAGCCTGCAGTACTGCACTCTAACCACTGCGTCACTGTGGCTCATACAGATGACAGGATTAACAATAAGACATTCAACTTCGGCACAGACTGACTCTGAATTAACCCAAACCAGGAATTTTAATTACAGGTTTGATCACCATTTGTTATACAAACCAGACTAGTACAATTGACCCATCGCACCAAGCCACAAGGGTGGTTTTGAACATCATACCCCAGGCATAAATAAACCAACCACATTAACATTGGTGGCATTTGTGAATTAGGACATATGATGCTATTGGGTTGCATATGCAAATTGTTATCTGTATTGCATGATCTGCAATTTGCTATATTTTTTAAAAAATAAACCTGTGTAAATTTCTGCCTTCCAATTTATTTTGGTTGGTATTTTGGTTGCAAAAAGAAAGAAAAAGCCAAGAAATCTGGCCATCTCATACTTCTCCAAATGTAAGATATGGACTTTTCTTTGGGAAGAACAAAAGCCAAACTTCATTTTTGCTGTTATTCACTGGATCGCAAGGAATTAGAAGGAAAAACCTAAATCTTATCTGCAGCTAAATCTATTGTAAGAATTCTTCTACATCCTTGGCCTTAGCAGATACCGTAGTGAGATAGAAATAAGTTACTCTGTCTTGCTGTTGCCTATTTATTCATCCTGGAGTTTATTTTAATTTTTAAAAAATGTACATCATAGAAACAAGACATGACCATTATGATGGCTAAAACTGTGGTTTCTTTCTTTATCCCTCTCAAAACTGGAAAAGCTGGATTTTTCTTGCTGAAACAAGAGCATTTCTAACTGAGCCTAAAGAGAGAGAAACATATAATCCAGAAAAAAAAAAGAAAGAAAGAAACCCAACCTGGGGGAAAAGATAAAACTGATTTTAATTACCTTCAGAATTATACAGGGATTTGCTCTGGTGTACATTATAATTCCGTTGCTTTGCAGAGTCCTGAGACGGAGGCCCAATTTGAATTCTTCGTTCTTGCTATTTTCAGAAACCCGGTATTTGATGTAACTGTTCCCAGCAAAGCTCAGGGAAGTGTGTCCTGAAATAACCATTTAGAAAACAGATTACAGAGTTCTATTTTGTGCCTTCTGAAACCAAACATTGGAGATTATCCAATCCTTTACACCAAGGGGGAAAAGAAAGTTAATTAAGGAAGATGCTTGGATAACAAGGCAGATAAGGAAGAATCTAAAAAAACAACATCATCAAACCACAACTTTGACGGTTTAAAAAACCTGTCCCTGTAGTACGCACACCCCATGCCAGGAGTATCAAATTTGATTTCATTGAAAGCCACATCAGGGTTGTGTTTGACCTCGGGGGGGGGGGGGGCGTGGCATGGCTAGAGTGGGAGTAGCCAGTCTGACGTCACTCGTGTCAGGGCGTCTGTGGCAGCCCGAGTACGCTGCCAGCAAAAACAGGCTCCCAAGCTCCGTTTCCGGCTGCAGCGACCTCCTGCAACCCTCTGCCAGTGAAAACGGAGCACATCAGGGCCGTGCGTGGCCCTCCCAAACTGTGTTTTTGCTGGCAGAGGCACCGGGGGCCGGTCCTTCACTGTTTCCAGGGCGGCCCCGCGAGCCAGATCTAAGCACCCCGCCGGCCGGATCCAGCCCACGGACCTTGAGTTTTGACACCCCTGCTCTATGCTGATAAAGATGGATGCACTAATAAAGCAGGATCTGTTCTTTCTTAATAAGTATGATTGCTGTGCATAAAACAATAGTAATCTGTCGGTAGTGAATGAACAAGACTGTAAATCAAATGTTATGCGGTAGGGTGGGGTTTCTTTTGGTTATTTTCATCATAACGCCAAAAGCAATGTTGGACCACACCCTTTTTGACTGACTGAGGAATTCTGGGATTTGAAGTCCGTAAGTCTTAAAGTTGCCAAGTTTGGAGACCCCATTTTAGAAAAATAATGGGTCGTTATGGTGGAATGTAGTCTGGATTCCCAATAGGGAGGTCATGCAAGTAGCTGCTTTAGTTTGGCAAGACTGATGTAAGGCCCCAAGAACCAAGAAAGACACCTTGAGTTACTTCTGAGCGGTTTCCTCCACAGAAATCTTCCCAAATGGGGGACCCCCCCCCCCTATTTACATCATTAAATATATACTCTCAACTGCTAAGGAGGAGCTGTCTTAACTCTCTTTCTCCCAACCAAACTATCTAAACTTCGCGGTCTCTTGGTTCTCTGGAATGCAGCACCTCCCTCCTGGGAATCCAGACTACATTCCACCACAGTCTTTCTGACATGTTGAACTCAAGAGGGTTTAGAACAAGGGTATCAAACGCAATTTCACTGAGGGCTGCATCAGGGCTGTGGTTGACCTCGAGGAGGCTGGGGGGCATGGCCAACTGGGCAGGTGTGGCCAACGGGGTGGGCGTGGCCAGCTTGACGCCACTCACTGACTGTGGCTGACTGGGTGGGCGTGGCCAGCTTGACGCCACTCACTGACTGTGGCTGACTGGGTGGGCGTGGCCAGCTTGATGCCACTCACTGACTGTGGCTGACTGGGTGGGCGTGGCCAGCTTGACGCCACTCCCCAAACTGCTGGCATGTTTCCGCTTTGCATTGGGTAGGCCGGGCAGGACCAAAGTGATGCAGGCCGGCCTCTTACATTTTCCAGGAGGGCCCTGCCGGCCTTATGTTTGGCACCCTTGGTTTAGATGAAAAGACTGAGAGGACTTTTAGGCCTGACCAGGGGTGGGCTTCAAAAATTTTAGCAAGGGGTTCTCTGGCTGGCTGCTGAGTGGGCGTGGCCAGGGTGGGCGTGGCTTACTCGGCCTCCTGCACCATGGCGGGGGGAGAGCATTTTTGCTTTCCTTCAGCCCTCTGGGAGGGCGAAAATGGCCTCTCCAGGCTCCGGAAGCTGAAAACGGGTCCATTTCCGGCCTTCCCGAACCTCCAATAGGCCCGTTTTTCACTCTCCCTGAGCCTCTGCACGAGCCCTGCACTTACCTGCATCCAAAATGGACCACGTGGGGACTCCTGGGAAGGGCGGGGCAGGCTGGGCAGGGCCAGCCAGTTGTGGAATTTGGGGGCTCTCCGAACTGCACAGAATATTACCTGGAAGGTCTCCCAAACCCCTGCGAATCCCCAGCAGCCCACCCCTGGACCTGACCAAGAAGATACAGCAGCAGCAGAGCAAATTGTGTACCTGAGCATTCTCCAAGTTTTCCAGGTGGACACTGGCAGATGAAGAGTCTCTGGTTGATTTCGTAGCCTACACATTGCATATCTCCTGGGCAAGGTTTTTCTGTGCAAGGATCATTAGAGCCTGGACACAGTCCTCCTGTTGTACAAGTGAGAAGGTAAGAAACAAGACTCTCTTTATCCACATTTGAAGTCAGATGTTCTTAATGTCTATTAACTTTTCACTTACATGATCTTCAGACCAGACAAAATTATAATTTGATTCCTTTGAGGACTAGTGGTGGGATTCTACTGGTTCGGACCGGTTCGGGCGAACCGTTAACTCTGACTTTCAGCCATGAGCGAACCAGTTCTCTCTTTCAAGTGGGCCCGTCCACCTGCCCCTGCTTTATACTTACCTATATTTCTGCTTCTGAAGCCCAGCTGATCAGGGCAGCAGAGAGGATTGCCGCTCTTCAGCTATTTTCCTTGCTCTCAGTTCAATTTTCTGCAAATTGCGCATGCATGCAAAGTGCGCGCTCAGCAAACCGGATGTTAAACCGGTAGGATCCCACCCCTGCTGAGGCCATGAACAGTCTCTAAAGGCAGTAAAGGCTGGAACTGTAGAAAAGCTATAAAATGATTGCCTCCCTCCTGACCAACAGTCATCTTAGCAGACTCCACATATCAATATAAATTGAACCTGAAATCTAAGCTGTTCTGGAAATCCCATAGCAGGAAAACATACAACAGCAGCAACAACAAAAAATACACTTATCAAAATGGGATTAAAAGAACAGAACCTGAATCTAAATAAAAGAACCAATAAATATTTAAATAAAAAGGCAAGTGCCTGAAAATATACAGCTAGAACCTATGGAAGATTGAATGGAAGATAGATAAGTTAATGAAAAAAAGGTTGGGTGAATTGCAAATGACAACAGTACTGGGATACGTCTGATTTACTTTGCCCGTGTCATGCATGCAAATATTATTGGAGAAATTAACGATGCTAGGAATGAACAGGGAAGGTGAAGGTCTCAGAACAGAATGGAATAATATAGTTGGAAAGGACCTTGGAGGTCTTCTAGTCCAACCCCCTGCTTAAGCAGGAGACACAATATTATTCCAGACAAATGGCTGTCCAGTCTCTTCTTAAAAGCGTCCAGTGATGGAGCACCCACAACTTCTGAAGGCAAGCCGTTCCACTAGTTAATTGTCCTCACTGTTAGGAAATTTCTCCTTAGTTTTAGGTTGCTTCTCTCCTTGATTAGTTTATTCCACTTGATTAGTGGAACAAGAAGAAGGGACACCAATATGGACTTGAGAACATCAAAACTAATACCGAGATGAATATCTAACAACTGAAAGAAGCTGTGCTTGGAAGGGTAGCATGGAGATCACTTGCCTACCAAGTCGCCAAGAGTAGGCCGTGACTGAACGGTTAAAACAACAACACAATACTGGGAACTTATCTGCCTAATCTAAGAAGATGGATATGGCTAGAAAAAAGGTCTCTGAAGAAAAATAAAACTAAAGTGGTGGCTGGTTTGTGGCAGTTTTTCGCACTTACTTCCACTGTAGGATCCCCAATCATGGTCATGTGATAAAAATTCAGACATTTGGCAACTGAGCAAGGGGTAAAATGCTCCCAGTTCGGTCTGGTTCACCCAAACCACTAGTAAAAAAGGCTACTGTTTCACCAAACTTTTACTACAAAAGATGTAAAAAAAAAATTTCTGACGATCAGCTGAGCGATGTGCGATCGTCGGAACTTTTAAAAAAAACTATTTTAGCATTTTTTTTTACTACCGGTTCTCTGGAACAGTTAGTTAAAAATGCTTTAAAAAGTTTTTTTTTAAAAGTTCCGAAGATCGCATGTCGCTCAGCTGATCGTCGGAACTTTTTCCCCCCCTTTCTTTCTTTTTTTTTTCATTTTAAGCATTTTTTTTTTACTACCCGTTTTTTGGAACCAATAGAAAAAATTTTTTTAAAAAGTAAAAAAAAAAAAAGAGGCTCCGACGATCACCGCTGTGGCGCACGATCGTCAGAGCCTTTTTAAAAAAAATTTAAAAGCACTTTTTACCAATCTATTTGGATGAATAAATTGTAAAAAATTGCTTTTAAAAGGTAAAAAAAAAGGCTCTGAAGATCGTGCACCACAGCTGATCACCTCCCCGCACACTGTTCTACTTACCCCATGCCTCCTTTTGGCGTGCATTGTGCATTATTTGGGGGGGGAGGAAATACGGTACTAAATGTGTCCATCTGGCTGATGATCTTAACTGGGGCTTATTTTTGGGGTAGGATTTATATTATGAGCATCCTGAAAAAATCATGCTAGGGCTTATTTTCTGGTTGGGTCTTATTTTCAGAGAAACATGGTAGATAGGAATATCAAGTAAAGTATTTGAATGAAACCCCTGTTAGTACTTTCCTGGACAATTCCATGTTTATGGAAGTAATTTGCCAATGTATCATTTATTTTTTGGGGGGGAGGGATTTCCCAATTTAGCCAATAAGTCTGTATCTTTTCTAGTATCTTCCACGCAAGCACTAAACAAAATCAAGTCTGTTTAGCTTTTTGAGATCAGATCAGTTTGGTGCTACCATTTAATGGGTGTAGAAATCTAATAACCGGTCAATAAACAGATTTTAGCCTCATTACCAAGGTTGCTTCCTCCCTTGCAAATATTATCAACCACAGTGAATAAACATTACGGAGTCAATCCTTATTTTCACCACGTGTTTCTGAAATAAGCTCAGAGAATTAAGCAGCAGGGTTATAACGTATTTCCTCCCCAAACCAACAATGAATAGTTAAAACAGTCTCTTTAGAAATTTCTGGTTATCCAGCTGATCACGCTGACACATTTCATGTATCATGATGTCACATCAACACTGCCTACAGATCTGTATGCACAGGATATTTGTTTTCAGAACACAATTAAATTTTATGTCACGTCAGGCAATAATTCTCAACGAGTCTCTCTGTGCCTGACAGAGAGACAAGTTAGGTAGACGGGAAAAAAAAGAAAAGAAAAGAAAAGAAAAGAAAAAAGCCACAAATATACGTTGGCTTTGTGGGAAGGCAACCCTGCTGAGATTTTGGAACAGAGCACCACATGTTTTCACAACCTTTTAACCTTTGATAAAATCTTGACACCAAGCAGTGAAGTCGAGATGCAGCCTTGTAATCAATCATTGCCACGTTTCAGTTGTTTCCTACTTGAGACACGAGTGAGTTCCTATGAGGTATATAGGAAGAAGCTAATAATTTAATATGACAGCTCTGTATGACACAACATTCCAAGACAACTATCACCATGTCCCGGCACCTCCCAAGTGTCTGATAATGCCAATCTTTTCATCATTTCAGACAGAAGGCAGAAATGGAGACGGCGTGTGAAGGAAAATGCTGTCAAGACTTCTGTGGGCCTTGATTGGAAGAATTCAGAGGCTGCGTTGAGGCAGAACATCCGTAGATCTGAAGTACAATGGCCGCAGTTGCTCAGGCAAAGATCTTTATGATGGTAGAATCCCTTGGAACCCAAAGGTGTTTTTTCAGGAGGCAACTGGGCTTTCTTGTTTTTTCTTTCTCCAATCCCTTGGAACTCATAGCAACCAGATCCTATGTGAATTACAAAACTCCATGCTAGCCCCTGGACCATAAGAAAGGCTGGGTTCCAAAAAATTGAACTATGGTGCTGGAGAAGACTCCTGCAAATCCCTTGGACTGCCCTGCTTAGCTTTTTTGACATAGTCACGATTGGTTTGGTTTGGCCATCTTCTCAACTCAGCCCATGATGCTAAGTGGCTGACATAAGCTTGACATGACCTTTGTGATAATAAAAAGAGGAGCAAGGAAGACCTTTCTATGTGTGATGGAAGGTCAGGAGGTTGTAGAGCTGTTATGGAAAAGATATCTTAGTCCTGAGAAAGTAGGAAGTGTAGGAAAGAAAGTCAAAATAACCATGCCTTGATTTTGTTAGGTATAAGTTGGAGTAGAGAGGTCCTTTGACAAGCTCTCAAGATTCTGTTGCTGACTACAACCAAGCACAACGTGAAAGTTGGACCATAGGGAAGGCTGAGCGCCAAAGAATTGAGGCCTTTGAACTCTGGTGCTGGAGAAGACTCCTGTGAGTCCCCTGGACTGCAAGGCAATCAAACTGGTCAGTCCTAGAGGAGATCAACCTTGACTGCTCTTTAGAAGGCCAGATCCTGAAGATGAAACTCAAATACTTTGGCCACCTAATGAGAAGGAAGGACTCACTGGAGAAGAGCCTAATGATGGGAAAGATTGAGGGCAAAAGAACGGGACGACAGAGAATGAGGTGGCTGGATGGAGTCACTGAAGCGGTCAGTGTGAGCTTAAATGGTCTTCAGGGGATGATAGAGAACAAGAAGGTCTGGAAGAACGTTGTCCATGGGATCGCGATGACTTCACAACTAACAAAAAACAAATGACCCCCGTTTCTTGATTTTTTGCCTTGAAGGATCATTTTGAGAGAAATGCACACCATTGGTTTTTCAAAATAAGAAAGATTTGTGCACGCCTTGTGATTTTTATTTGCCAATCCGTTCTAAGTGATGCCACTAAACTGATGTTGGGATGCAAAATTTACAGTTAGAATCTCTGAAGTTATTAATAAGAATGCAGATAGGCACGCAGAAGAAAAGAAGACATGGAATCACTTTCCTTTTTTGAGCAATTAGAAAGCTTTGGAGCTAAGATAGTATAATTATGCGTCCCCTCTTCACTTCTGTCCTACTTCTACAAACTCCTTTTTTTATGATCCTGTCATCCCTTAATTTGGAGTAGAGTTGGGGTGATTGAATGAAGATGAGAGTTTCCTGGCCGGATGCCCTGCCTGACACCTATGTGAAGTTCACAGCATATATTTTTTCTTTGTGTCCTAGGAGAGAAACATCTGCCGCTGCTTGGGATCGAACTCTCAACCTTCCCAGTGGGAGATGAGAATCTTCACCACTCAGCCACAACACTACTCTCTTCTGTCCTATATCCTCAAAAGCTGTTCTGTTAGGCAACTGGGACTTTATCCGTAGATTTGCCTCATTTTGCCCAAACTATGATGTTGCTTTTGCTAACCAACTCATTCTTTGCACAAAGTCACCATTTGGTACTCTTCTCAAGGTATGAAGAGCAGTCCAGTCAGAGAATCAATGGAAGCATTACTTCTTCTTCTTCTTCTTTTTTTTAAACTCAGGCTCCTGTAGGTTGAATTTTATAGCTATCACAAAAAAACAACAACAACTTTTAAAATATTAAAGCTTCGGAAAGAGTATTTTATGTCTGTCTTTGTGGGCCCCAAGCTACAAATCTTGTGCTACTGCAGCACAGCTCCCCTGCTAACCTGCATTTTCAGGATGATTTCACAATGGCATTGACTAGAAAACCACTAAAGCACTCAGTAGGATGTTATCCATCTTTGGGGATTTATAGCCAAAGCTTGAGTACCTACTTTGAAGTTCAGTGGTTTTTCTGCTGGTCTTTATTTCACCAAGCAAAGTCCATTATTGGAATGGAGGTAGGATTACTCTTGCTAGACCAGTCTGGACCAATATATATTTTCCTCAGGCCCCAGAGAAATGCCATTAATATATATATATGTGTGTGTGTGTGTGTGTGTGTGTGTGTGTGTGTATTAATGGCATTTCTCTGGGGCCTGAGGAAAAGGAGTAGGAATCCAATCCAAGGATTCTTAACTTGGGAGTAAATCTTCCTTAAATGAAATGGGTCACGCCTAACCTGTAAGTTAAATAATTTAACCCATGTTACATGAATGTGCTGCTATTTGGAACCAGAGCAAAAAAGGCAGCTAAAAAAAAGCCAACAAATCACATTTCAAAACCTGGTCAAATTGATCCACCTAGTTCCAGAACAAACAAGGCAGGAAATTTCCTGACAAAAGAATTAATCAGTGGAAAGATTTGCCTCCAGAAGCTGTGGGTGCTTCAATAATACTGGAGGTTTTTAAGAAGGGATCGGACAACCATAGGTCTGAAACGGTGTAGAGCAGTGGTTTTCAAACTTTTTTCTTCACCATGGACCCTGTTTAAATACCTTTTGGGGCCACGGACCCCCCCCAAAAGACTTAATTCAAGATTTAAATCATCACATTTCTTCCATCCTTCGTGGGGCCCCTGGGATGGCATTGTGGCCCTCCTCAGGGGTCTGTGGGCCACAGGTTGAGAACACCATATAGAGTTTCCTGCTTGACCAGGTGTTCTGTCCCCGTCCTCCACCCACACACAAACCCACACAGACAGACGAGGATTAAAGAAGTAGCACACACACGGAAGGTTCGTTATCACGGCTTGGCAGCCCTTTGTAAACCGGCTGCCAAGGTCTTTACTAAATGGGGGGGGGGGGGAATACCTCCACCAGATAACCAAAACACGTACACCCTAATTAAGGAAAATATAAGTCAAAAGTCCAAATCTTTCCAACTGGCTGATGCTTAGCTCCAAGGACTAGCCAGGGTAAAACTTTGTCCGTCACAGAATTTCAACTGCTTCCCCACTCCTTAAATAACCTGTGAGGTGTGGCCTGTGACTCCACTAATCTCTGGCACGCTTCCTCATTTGTTGAGCTCTCTTATCACGCCGGCGCTGGCGTGGGTCCAGCCACCTCTGGCCTTCCTCATTATCCTCCGACTGATCGGAGACACCTGGCTCCTGACTCATCTCCTCTCCTTCGGCCGGCAGCTGATGAATTACCAGGGAGGAGGGGCCGGGGGAGGGAGGCCTGGCTAACTCCTCTCCCTCCTGTTCGGAGCCTTCTTCCTCCGATGCGATGGCCTCAGGGGTCGGAGCCACAACACCATGGGGATGGACTAGAAGACCTCCAAGGTCCCTTCCAACTCTGTTATTCTGTTCTGTTAAGGACAACCAGCGCATAGCAACACAGTGCTATTCTTTGAGACTTCACTTAATTGGGTTTATTATATGGACTGTGCTCTTACGCCATGTTGCAATGACAATAAAATAATGCATTCCTATTGGATTAGTTGTGTTGGCCAAATAATATATCCACACTGCATTTTTTCCTGTTAATTTCACACATATACATGAAAATGTCTATTTATATGCTTCACGTTATTTTAAACGTGAGTACTGCAGTGTTTCATGTTCTATTTTTTGAAATGAAAAAAAAAAAGTTACTTGGAGAACATAAGAAAATAGAGACATCTAATCTAGGCTAAAAGAGAAGAGCCGAGGAAAATACACAATCTTCTCGTGATGTAGGCGAAATGCGTTAGGCAGGCATTAAGATGAATAATAATTTCTGCTCTCCTCAGTAAAATAGGCAAAATCCAAAATGGCAGGTTTGGCGTATGCTATGTTCCCACTTTTAAACATGTACAAAATGTGCACATAAATGTACAGGTAGTCCTCAATTTACGACCACAATTGAGCTCCAAATTTCTGTTGCTAAGTGAGACGTTTATGAAGTGAATTTTGCCTCATTTTATGATCTTTCCTGCCACAATTATTAAATGAATCACTGCAATTGTTCGTTTGCTTGTTTGTTTATATAATGTAACGGCCGCCCATCTTACCGTAGGCTAACTCTGGGCGGCTTATAGTTTTACATATACAGTTAAAACATAAAAAAGTTAAAATCAGAGATTAAAACTGAGGATACATGGGGAGGGCAGGGGAGGGCGTGTAGGGGAGGTGAGATCCGTTATTACTCAATCAACCACCTCCATTTTGCTGTTCCCCCACTGGGGCTCCAAGCTGATTGGCAGAGCCAATCTTTACGCCCTTATGAAAAGATAGGAAGGTTGTTAAGTTAGTAACACGGTTGTTAAGTGAATCTGGCTTCCCCATTGGCTTTGCTTGTCAAAAGGTCCCAATAGGGGATCACATGCCCTGCAACTGTCATAAACACGAACGAGTTGTCAAGCATTCAAATTTTGATCATGCGACCATGGGGATGCTGCAATGGTCATAAGTGTGAAAAATGGTCATAAATCGCTTTTTGTGATCCTGTTGTAAATTCAAACAGTCACTAAACAAACTGTTAAGTCAACGATTACCTGTATCTGTCTTAAATTTAGTTATTTATTTCCTACATAGTATATTTACCTAAACATATGTATCTTTACATATAAAATTGCAATTTGCTATGGAAAAATGTTTGCATGCCGCTCATATCAGGGGTGAAATGTTCCCGGTTCGGACCAAATCACCCAATCCGGTAGCAATGGAGGCGGGTGGTTCGGAGAACCAGTAGCAAAAATCCCTGCCCCTCCCCATGCCCAGCTGAGCCGCACGATCATCAGAGGCTTTTTTTTTTAATTTTTGAAAGCATTTTTTCTACAACCTCTTCGGCCGAAAAAATGCTTTTAAAAGTAAAAAAAAGCCTCTGATGATCACGCAGCTCAGCGGGGATCGTCAGAGGCTTTTAAAAGCATTTTTTCTACAACTTCTTCGGCC
>WNWU01000031.1:6458062-6472676 GCA_012654045.1 Ptyas mucosa
CCCCCCCCCCCCAAGCCATGCCCACAGAACCGGTAGTAACAAATTTTAGATTTCACCACTGGCTCATATACATACGGGAACCTGTGCATATGAAAAACATGTATGCGGAAGGATGTAGGGATATTCATAGGTACATGTGTGTTAACGTCATAAACTGTAGTCAAGTTACTTGGACTCCAACAGAGTCGGGTCGCTGATGAATCCAAACAAATAAATTCAAATAAACAAACTGCATAAAAATGGTGGTGGATATTAAAACCACTATTTTGGCACATCCAAAATAAAGATTTATATTGCTCATCCCTAACTTCTTTTGGTCTAAAGATCCCCAAGATCGGTTTAGCATTTAACAGCTGCAGTCACATTTTTTTTTTAGCTTTCATTTCCTCCCCTGTGGTGACACAATTATCAGCCCTGATTATTGAACGATAAAACCCCTATCTGTGCCATTCATCCCGGGCTGATTCTCCGTTGCCACTACAGGTAAGATCACATGCAGAACAAGAAAAAGATGACATTAATTGCTTTCCAGAACGTGCCCTGGCTTCTGATAGGAATGATTTAGCATGGCAAGAATGGAAAAAAAGCTACATGCAAGAAGCATCATAAATAGCAGTAAAAAATCAATGTGCACAGGGACTGCTCCTTGCAATATTTCCAAGATATATAACTACAAAAGCCCCAAGAAATGTAACACTGAGGTAAAACTGGAGGGACTTCTGAAAATGTCTTTGTACTAAGGGTAGATTCTAAATGATCCTGGATGGATTTCTTCCATCAGATGAATCAAGATAATTATTCTCTCCTCACCCCCAAAGCAAACTCTTAACAATTGTACCAACAGACGAGAATATTTGCAGCTCAAAGTTGTCGTATGGGTGCTCTCAGAATTTGGTGGTTTCCTTGTTTCATTACTCAACTAGGTAACATCATCAGTGCTAGAAGGGAAGGGAAGGGAAGCTTGTCGATCAAAAGGTCGGCAGTTCAGCGGTTCGAATCCCTAGTGCCCCGTAATGGGATGAGCTCCTTTTACTTGTCCAAGCTTCTGCCAACCTAGCAGTTCGAAAGCATGTAAAAATGCAAGTAGAAAAATAGGGACGACCTTCGAAGGGAAGGCAACAGTGTTCCGTGCGCCTTTGGCATTTAGTCATGCCGGCCATATGACCATGGAGATGTCTTCGGACAGAGCTGGCTCTTCGGCTTTGAAACGGAGATGAGCACCGCCCCCTAGAGTCAGGAACAACTAGCATGCATGTGCGAGGGGAACCTTTACCTTTATCTTTTAGAGATTCTCAGTCATCTAGGTCATTGTCCCAAAGGTGCTTTTTCAGGAGGCAACTGGACTTTCTTGTTTTTTCTTTGAAGACATTTTGTTTCTCATCCAAGAAGCTTCTTCTACTCTGACAGGACAGTAGGGAATGGAAGGATTTATACGAGAAGTGAAACGTCTTCAAAGAAAAAAACAGGAAAGTCCAGTTGCCTCCTAAAAAAGCATCTTTGGGTGTCACCTAGTTGGGTAATGAGACATCTACAAATAAACAACCAAGCTCAGAGAGCACCAAGGACCCCACATTTTAGATTTGTTTCGTTGGGAGTGTTGCAGATGTTCAACAACCACGTTTACTGACATCTCAGCTGTAGTAGCAGAGATTAACAGAAAGTCCTACTCAGCATCCAAACCCCTTCTTGTACAATCGCAAAGGTGCTTTTTCCAAGAGGCAACTGGACTTTCTGGTTTTTCTTTGAAGACATTTCTCTTCTCATCCAAGAAGCTTCTTCAGCTCTCTTCAGTTCTTCTCCAGAGCTCAAAAAGCTTCTTGGATAAGAAGCAAAATGTTTCAAAGAAAAAAGTCCAGTTGCCTCTCGAAAAAGCACCTTTGGGATAACCATGACCTGGATGACTGAGAATCTCCATAGACTTCTTATACAATATTGCAAAATCACGATTATGACTGAGATTGAGGAGATAAGGTTCAAATCTTCACTGAATGGTTGAACCAGGGGTGGAATTCAGTTACCTTCACTACTGGTTCGCAAATGTGAGTGCTCGTGCGCACAGAGGGTCAAAAACAGAAAGTGATGACATCCGGGCGGATTGCGCGATCCGGATAGAACCGGCTGAATTTCACCACTGGGTTGAACCTATTAAGTGATTCAGAGTTACCAGCTTTTTCAGTCTAACCCAACTGTGTTGAATCAAGCATCTGAGTGGTTGAATTACTTTCATTTAATTATAAGTGAAATTATTGGATACATTTAATTGTGTTTCTGCTGGTCCACCCACTTCTTTGTCCTAACTGACTTGGATGATAGGATAACTGACAGATGGATTACTACTGCAGGATGAGTTCAAAATCTGAATGGTTTATTTGTTATTAGGAAGATGATCTCTCTCTCTAGTGATGCTGAGTGGCATGCGGCACTAAAAATCAGTATAAAATAGCATAATAAAATAGAAAGAACAGTAAGCTCTGGATGAAGCAATGAAATATGCCACCTAACATATCCTCCAAGAATGTTCAAAATGAGCAGGGTTTAAATTACAATATTCCAGTTGCTGGTTTTGATACTACCTCATGGATGCCGCTAACCACGGACATGTCATTCCATACCACAACCTCAAAAAGCTATGATGATTCATACGGTCCCAGAAAGAACAGGCTGCAGGCATCATCCAAAGGATGCTTTACTGGTTCAAAGGATCTTTCATAGATCTCTTGCTTTATCCAAGATAACGCAGGACCATTACTACGACTGTGCTCTATCAAACCCATATTCCATTTTAGCTCAACTCCAAACATATTCTCCTAGAGCAGGAGTTCCCAACCTTTTCTATACCCCGCACCCCTAAAACGCTTCTGATATATTCTCGCACCCCTTACAAAAGGAAGTAATTATATGCATATAGTTATGCATATTTATATATATATAAAAGCTGAATACCACTCACTCATCACGAAATCTCCAAAACTGTAAAGCCTACAAACTTGAAATTTGGCACGTATGTTCCTCTTGGCTTCTAGGTGCTCGCTAAGAAAGGATTTTTTGAAATGACCATCAGATCATTAGTATTTCATATACAGTATTATATTGACACACTCTGACGCTAAAGGGTTAGATGTTCTACTCCCCCTTCCCACCTGAAAAGAACTCTGCCCCAACTGCCAGTTGCCTTATATTAACACACTCTGATGCTACCCCTTCGCTAAACCAGGCATGGGTGTAGCCAGCGTATGACTCATCCGACCTGAGAGCCGGCTACTCCCCCTCCCCCTCTGTTCCAACTGCCAGTTGCCTTATATTAACACTCTGATCAGTGGGGGTTCTAATCAGTTTTAGCACCGGTTCGCATCGCGCACACGCTTTGCGCGCGATAGCCTTCAGTTCTTGAAGAGAAGACATTTCACTTCTCATCCAAGAAATTTCTTCAGCTCTAGAGAAGAACTGAAGAGAGCTGAAGAAGCTTCTTGGATGAGAAGTGAAATGTCTTCAAGGAAAAAACAAGGAAGTCCAGTTGCCTTTTGAAAAACCACTTTTGGGACAACCACGACCTGGGTAACTGAGAATCTCCATAGGCATCTGGGAAACAGTGGAGGACAGGAGGCCCTGGGCACAACTGAAGAACAACCAAATATATTCAGCTGGTTCTGAGCTGCTCATTTTCATTCTTGGTCCAGAGATAGCAAAAAGAAGACCCTAAACCAGGGATGTCAAACTCAAGGCTCGGGGGCTGGATCCGGCCCGCGAATTTCGCGGCGCGAAATGCTTAGATCTGGCCCGCAGGGCTGCCCTGGAAACAGCAAAGGACCGGCCCGCAGTGCCTCTTCCAGCGAAAACGGAGCTCCATTTTTGGTGGCATGGGGTTGTGTGATGACCCAGGGCGTGACACAACGGCAACACAGCCAGAGAACCAATATGACTCCTTTTATTATCACCAACTGTGCCCCCAATGTCCCTTTCAACTCTCCGACCTGGGAGAGAGCTCTTCCACCAACCTTTGGGTGGCAATACTTCAGTCCCAAACGTTGTAAGCAGAAAACTTCTAAAGGCAAGACAAGGTAATTAATCCGGCAGGGCAAGCAAAATAAGGAATTCCACAAGTAAAGTAGCACGGCAATAAATCAAACCAGTTGGGAGGATGCCAGGATTCCAAGAAAAACCAGATAAACTCAGTGTTTGTTCCTGACAAACGCCCCTCCCATTTGCCTCTACTTTTAAACTCCATCAGCACCTGTGCCTTGTAAAGAGGATCGGGCCCCTTTTCTCCGTTCCTCCCTGCGCTGCCTAGGATGAGGAGGGGGTGGGCCTTGGTCCTCATCTGAACCCCCTCTCTGTTGTGGCTCCGACCCCCGAGCCCATTGTATCGGAGGAAGAAGGCTCCGAACATGAAGGAGAGGAGCCGGCCAGGCCTCCCTCTCCCGGCCCCTCCTCTCTGGCAATTCCTCAGGTGTCGACCGAAGGAGAGGAGATTGGCCAGGAGCCAGGTGTCTCCGATCTGTCAGAGAGTGATGAGGGAGACAAGTTTTGGCTGCATCCATGCCAGCGTCGGCGTGCTAAACGGTCACAACAGATGAGGAGGCGTGCCAGAGATTGAGCTGAGTCACTGGACCACACCCCACAGGCTATATAAGGGAGGGTGATGGCCATTCCAGCTCTGTGACGGATAAAGCAAAAACTCTGGTGAGTCACTTGCACTTTTGGACGAACAAAGCCTCATCTGTTGTGGATTTCTGTTACTGGACTACTTCAAACTGTCTGTATTTTTGTGTTATCTGGTGGAGGAACAACCCCTCCTTCTTGGAGTAAAAGCTCTTGGCAGGCAGCTGCTGCATTGCTGCCAAGTTTTGATAACGAACCTTTGACTGTTTTGGAACAATTATTTAACTCTTTGGGGTGGGTGTTTGTGCATGTGGGAGACGGGGACAGAACACTCTCCCTTGTTCTACCTCTCCCCTGCTCTGCCCAGCCTGACTTTGCTCTTCCCCAGTTTTTTCCACAGCCAACGGATCCACTCTCTCACTCTTTGTCAGCCGTTCCTCTTCTCCTTCAGATTCAGACTCCGACGGGCATGACAGGTTTCAGGAGGCCATCGCAACGGAGCTCGGGAGCCTGTTTTCACTGGCAGAGCGCTTGGGCCACCAGAGGCGCCCCTGACATGAGTGACTTCAAGCTGGCCATGCCCCCCCCCTGAGGTCAAACACAACCCTGATGCGGCCCTCAATGAAATCGAGTTTGACACCCCTGCCCTAAACTATTTGTCGATACTGTGGGTGGACTGTTTGAAAGAGCTGAGAGGTGTGCTTTTTTCCCTCAGTTAAAAAAAAAAAGCCAACTAAAATATAGAGGAGAGAGAATTCTCAAAACATGATGGTTATTACTGGATTACTGGTGTGGCGCTGAAGGCTTGGGTTCAAGTCAGATCTTTTTTTAGACGTGTCATGCTAGGGAATGAGGGCAAAAAACCCAAAGCACAGATTGTCTTCTCTTCTCTCTTCTCTTTTCCCCACCCTACCAATTATATCTCCTGTTATTTTCCAGACAGTAAAACCAAATGCTGTCATGCTAGAAAATGGTGCTCTGTCAGAGTTAGCACTGACTTACGACAACCAGCATTTAAACTATATTGTATCCTATGCAGCGGTGTCAGCAAAATTTCCTGAATAGTTAAATCACTGTCACATTCTGCCACTCCCAAATTCCCATTCCCATGAAAATTCAGCCCCAAACTGCGGTTCTCCGCAGTATCTCTAGGAGATGGAAATGGCCATAACCACAAGGCTCTTAATGTTCCTGCAGTGGAATAGGAAATTACTAGAGAATGGTTTGAAAAAGCTGACCCAGCACTTTGTGGGAGTCGTGATTCAGGCTCACAGAAAATGTTAAGCTATGATGTGAGGACATGGAAGGGTGTACCAAACGGCGGTGATGAACTTGCAAGAAGGACACAACTGCTGTGTGCATATACAGCATGTACATACATATATGCATGTGAGCCACAATTCCCAACCCCCCACCCCCCCCTCCCGATGGCAGAAAAAGTTGAAGCTACTCTTCGTCTTTAACGATGTAAAGCCTATTATAAATATTATAATTCTAACATAACAGTTGTTTTGGTTGGAGTGGAACCTCCCGTTTCTGGGGGACATTTATGAAAAAAGCGCTATTTCATTCATTTATTCCATTTTTATGGCTGTTTAACTACTAAGACAAATAAATTACAAACAAACCAAAAAGGAAAACAGTTCATAACAAAACAGCAGGCAATTTTGCAATGGAAGATTCTAATCAAAATATTCTACTTTGCTTCCTAGAGGTGAACTCACTCAAAACTCTGGTCCAATGCCCAATATTAAGTTCCTAAAAGCTTTAGAAAAGACATATTGGTTTGGCAGATTTACTGTTTATTTATTTATTGGTTTGATTTATGTGCCACCCTTCTCCGGAGACTCAGGGCGGCTTACAATGTGTTAAGCAATAGCCTTCATACTTTTGTATATACCTGCTTAGTAGGGCTTTCGCCCCCCCCCCCCCCAAGCGGTGTTCTTTTTTTTATACAAAGTCAGCTTATTGCCCCCACAATCCAGGTCCTCATTTTACCTACCTCGAAAGGATGGAAGGCTGAGTCAACCTTGAGCCTGGTGAGATTCGAACTTGCAGTAATAGCAGGCAGCTGGTGTTACTTAACAGCACTTTAATCTGCTGCGCCACCAAGGCTTTTGGTGGGCTCATAGAACTCCTCCTTATACCAATGAAGACCCTGAAATTTTGGGATAACACAATTCTGCAACTACAAAACTGCAGCTTGGGGATCACGTTGCCACATCCTCATGCCACAATGGATGAACTGGTTTGATTCAAGATATGCCAATACCCAACATATCACATCATGGTTTAGTATTATGTGTGAACCAGAAGTAACAGTGTTTCCGGAAACCATCATTTGCAAATGGAGAGCCAATTCAGGATCACATGAACAGAACTCTCTCTTATCAACTTCAACCATATTTTATCATTCGTCTGTTCTGTCCATAAGTATATTTCATCCTTTGTTGTTAAACAATATCATAAAGTTAAATGGAAACGTGTTAGCTGAACTGATAATGGCAAGGGATGTTTGGGTTATTTCAGAGTTGGGTTTCAGCAGGTTCTGACCAGTTCTGGAGAACCGGTAGCGGAAATTTTGAGTAGTTTGGAGAACCGGTAGTAAAAATTCTGACTGGCCCTGCCCCCATCTATTCTCTACCTCCCAAGTCCCAGCTGATAGGGAGGAAATGGGGATTTTGCAGTATTCTTCCCCTGGAGTGGGGTGGGAATGGAGATTTTACAGTATCCTTCCCCTGCCACGCCCACCAAGCCACATCCACAGAACCAGTAGTAAAAAAATTTGAAACCCGCCACTGAGTTATTGTTATTTGTATACCCACCTAACTTGCACAATGGAGCTAACACTGGATTTGAATTAAAAAATAAACAATAAAGCTAAGAACAGTATGACAGCATAGTATAAAACACATAAACAGAAGTAAAAAAAACACAGCATGTTCAAAATCTTAAACGAATTTTCCAGACAGACTCCTTCAATACCCTAATCCAGTAGTCCAAAAAATGGGCAGCAAAATATCTCAAACCAATAAGAAAATAAGTCCAGTTGACGTACCTCAACTTTCAAACATCGTCCTATATTATTTACAATTTGGATTTTAAAATGCTCACAGTACTGTGGAGTTTTTAAAAGTAGTTTTTCTTAGAGGAATATTTTGCAAAGATATAAAATAGAAGAAGAAATAGAACAGAAAAATATTATAAAAGGATAAGAGAAAGTCAGTAACAAAAAAGCAAGAAAAATATGACTTCTGGTATTCTTTGCCGCAAACTGAAACTTAATAATTATCGTCTCCATCCTCCCATATTACGTATCGTGGTTCCCTTCTTCCCTCAAATAACCTTTTTATTCAATAAATCCCAATATCAACAGTTCATTTTTATCCATTTTCAACAAAATGTTTATCAAGGTTGCTTACTGTGGATGTTCTAATTTTGTTTTTATTGGACTGCCGAACCTCGCTGAGATTCCGTATTGATTCAGTGGTTTACAAATAGAATAAATAATTATGTATCAAAAGGGTATACTGCACAACTCAAAACAACTCCGAGCAGCTGACAATTATTTAAAACATTAAAACAAGACCTTACAAATGACAGGAAACAAAAAGAAGAGTAGAGATGGCAAGATGACAAACTGTGTGGAAACAAAAAAAAACCAACAACCCTGAATTTAAAGAATATTTAAGTATATAAAGCAACAGGGGAAAAGAATAACTAAGAAGGCTAATTTTGCAAATTTGTGGAATTTAGCACAGATGACAGTTTAGTGCAGTAATTTCATTCTAGAATAGGGAATTTGGTTTTTTTGGTAGGGGAAAAAATACAATACAGGTAACCCTCAAATTACGATCACAATTGAGCCCAAAATTTAGGTTATTGAGAAATCTGTCAAGCGAGATTTGCCCCATTTTACACATTTCTCACCACATTTGTTAATAGAACCACTGCAGTTGTTAAATTAGAAACGTGGTTATTAAATGAATCTGGCTTCCCCATTGACTTTGCTTGTCAGAAGGTCGTAAAAGGGGATCACGCAAGCTCCGGGTCATAAATGTGAGTCAGTCGTCAAGCATATGAATATATATCACGTGACCACGGGGATGCTGCAACCGTCATAAGTGTGAAAAATGATCATAAGTCAGTTTTTTCAGTGCCGTTGTAAGTTCAAACGGTCACTAAGAAAACTGTTGTAAGTCGAGGACTACCAGTACATAGGATTAAGCCCAGGGGTGGGTTCTACTTAACTTTACTACCGGTTCGCAATGGAAGCGTGTGTGCACGCTCGCTTCGCTTGCGCTTCTGCGCATGCTCAGATCGTCCATTATGACGTCTGGGCGGAGCCTCCCGCCGCTTTTGCTACCGGTTCACAAGAACCGGACAGAACCGGGAGCAACCCACCACTGATTAAGCCTCTTGAAGGACACTTGGTCATCCCAGGAAGTTCTGCAAAGTAGAAGCAACCTCAGGAGAAATCCGTCCTGCTGGGATCATGCAGGATTCTTGCTCTTTAGATAGAAGAGCTAAGAGGCATAGCCACTTCATATATTGTATAATCGGTAAAACTCTTTGCTTCCATGAAAGAAGCCAGCATGATTCTGTCTGGAATGACCATATGTCTGCAGGAAGATAAATACCTAGACATAATTCTGGACATAAACCTATGAGAGTGGAAATCTGCCTTAGAAAACCTGGAAGTAAATAGGACAGTTACTAAATGAACTGTTGTACATCACGGTCTACCTGTACTCAGTTTTGTTTTGTTTTTTGCTTGGGTCATATGGCTGATTATGTATGATTCCGTTAATAGAATAACAGAGTTGGAAGTGACCTTGGAGGCTTTCTTCTCCGACCCCTGCTCAAGCAACAGACCTTACACAAATGGCGGTCTAATCTTTACTTGAAAACCTCCAGTAAGGGAGCACCCACAACTTCTGGAGGCAAGCCATTCCACTGATTAATTGTCCTCCCTGACAGGAAATTTCTCCTTAATTCTAGGTTGGATCTCTCCTTGATAAGCTTCCATCTGTTACTTCTTGTCCTACCTTCAGGTGCTTTGGAAAATACATTAACATCCCCTCCCCCTCTTCTCTATGACAGCCCTTCAAACACTGGAAGACTGCTATCATGTCCTTCTCTTCGTTAGACTAGACCCGATGGCATGTGTGCCACAGCTGGCACGTGGAGCCCTTTCTACGGGCACGCGAGCCGTCGCCCAGTTCAGCTTCAGCACGCATGTGCACATGCCTCCCGCTGGCCAGCTGATTTTTGGGATGCGCCGGGGTGGCACATGCGGGAGATACACATGCATGCATGGGGGTTGCACACACATGCGTGGGGGGCAGGGGTCATGCATGCATGTGCAGGGGGGCACGGTGCGTTCCTCCCATGGCCTGTTTTTGGGCCCAGGAGGCTGCAGTGAAGCCTACTGGGCCCAAAATGGGGGGGAAGGAGGGTTACGTGTGCATGCATGGGGGGGCGGGGGGAGCGTGGGGGGGTTGCATGCGCATGCGTGGCGGGGGAGTGTGTGGGGGGTCATGCGTGCATGCATAGGAGGGTGTATTGCATTATGGATGCCGGCAGGCACGCACGCTATCGCCTGCGCATGTACTTTCGGCACACAATGAGAAAAAGGTTAGCCATTTCTGAGGTGGCGCAGTGGTTAGAGTGCAGTATTGCAGCTACTTCAGCTGACTGCTAGTTCAGTAGATCAGCGGATCAAATCTCACCGGCTCAAGGTTGACTCAGCCTTCCATCCTTCTGAGGTGGGTAAAATGAGGACCCAGATTGTTGGGGGCAATATGCTAATGCTAATGCAATATGCTAATATGCAATATGCTATATGCTAACTTTGTAAACCACTTAGAGAGGGCTGTAATGCACTATGAAGTGGTACAGAAGTCTAAATAATAATAATAATCACGGGACTCAGACATATCCAGTTTCCCACAACGAGGAAATTTGATTTAATTTTATTAAAGTTTATGAGACGAACTTAAGCATTTCGAAACTTAAACTTTAAAGACTGAGGTAAAAGGATCTGGACTGTTCCATCTACTTTTCTTGACTACTATTCAAACCAACACAAAGGGCCAAAACCCTTGAGAGGACCAAGCCTTTTCTCCGGCATCTTGCAGCCTGTTTTGTGTTTTGGTAACTATCCCTGCTAATCAAGGTAAACCAAGTCAAATTGCTCCACAGCTGGCATGCATAAACAATGAATGCCCACGACATCTGTCTGTGGGAATAAGCTTTGGAATAAGATGCATATTTTAAGAGCGAACATCCCTCGTTTGTATCTGCCTTTCTTACGCCGTGTAAAATTCGGTTGACATTCTCTTTGGTGGATTTATTTCCGCTCAAAGGTATTTTTCTGCCAATGTTTTCTTCTTAAGGGTGCAAATTCTAAAAAAGGGGCATACCAAAAAGAAAAAAAAACATATAGCCTGCCTTTAATGGACCACATCGATGGTCCTTTAGGCTAATTCCACAAGGCCCTTCGGTTTTTACGGCGCCTAACGTGGTTAAAAAAAAGCAAACGCTGCAGTTAGGCCACCTTCAAAACAGCACAGAAGTTTCCGATCGTATTTTTTTCCCCCACAGCGTGTGTGAATATAAAGCAACAAAAATAAACGAGGGGGCCATATAATAATGAGTATGCTCTGGGAAAGGTCAAGACCTCCCTCTTTGGTCTCAATTACTTAATGACATGCTTTATAGGTTTTCATTACTCTGGCAAAATAGAAAATGAGTCAATGTCTTTTTAAACTTTCTATCGCTCAGGTCAGATGCCCCGATCAGTCTGAAAATACTGGGATTGTTCTTTTACACAACCACTGCTTTCCAAGCCCCAAATCTGCCCTCTCTGCTAATCCCACACCCTTTTCTGTGGCATGGCTGACCTCTTTCATTAGGTCATGTCTTGAAAGTTTGGCGACCTTTGTCCCGAGAGGTCAAAGTTGACTAGCTTTCTCTGACCTCGATCAAGATACAAAAATACAAGCTGGGTAGATACGACCTTGTAGACGACCCTCACTCTGTCAAGGACCTTGGAGTACTCATCTCGAACGATCTAAGTACCAGAGCTCACTGTAACAGCATTGCCAAAAAAGCATTAAAAGTTGTTAACCTAATCTGGCGTAGCTTCTTCTCTGGTAATATTGTACTACTAACTAGAGCCGTGATGGCGAACCTATGGCATGGGTGCCACAGGTGGCACGCGGAGCCATATCGGTGGGCACAGAAGCTCAGCTCCGGCACGCATGCGTGCGCCAGGAAGCTGATTTTCGAGCCTTCTGGGCCCACCAGAAGTCAGGAAACACACTGTTTCCGGCCTCTGGAGGGCCTCGGGGGTAGGCGGTGGGGAAGGCCGTTTTTGCCCTCCCCAGTTCCTAGGAAGGCTCTGGAGTCTGGGGAGAGCAAAAAACAGGCCTACCATGCCATCGCAGGGGGAGCACAGGGGGTGGGGGGCACATAGAATTATGGATGTGGGCACGCGTGCGTGTGACATCCTCGCGCTCCCCCCGCTTTTGGCACGCAATGGCAAAAAGGTTAGCCATCACTGAACTAGAGCATACAAAACATTTGCTAGACCAATTCTCGAATACAGCACATCTGTCTGGAATCCGCACTGCATATCAGACATTAATACAATTGAGAGAGTACAGAGGTATTTCACAAGAAGAGTCCTCAATTCCTCTACCCGCAATAGAATACCTTATGCCACGAGACTTGAAATTTTGGTTTTAGACAACTTAGAACTTCGCCGTCTTCTGTCCGACCTAAACGTAGTACATAAAATTATCTGCCACAATGTCCTACCAGTCAATGACTACTTCAGCTTCAACCACAACAATACACGAGCACACAATAGATACAAACTTAAGGTAAACCGCACCAAACTCGATTGCAGAAAATACGACTTCAGCAACAGAGTGGTCAATGCCTGGGATGCATTACCTGACTCTGTGGTTTTTTCCCCAAACCCCCAAAACTTTACCCTTAGACAGTCTACTGTCGACCTCACCCCATTCCTAAGAGGTCTGTAAGGGCATGCATAAGTGCACCAGCGTGCCTACCGTCCCTGTCCTACTGTCCACATTTATTCGTATCCTTATCCTGTATTCATAATCATGTTTATACTTATATCTGTTATCTAATACATGCTTGATGAAAATAAATAAATAAATAAATAAAAATAAAGATCAGACTTTTCCCCGTTTGAGCGTGAGAATTAAAGTCTCAGCCTTCTGCTTTACAAAAGTACCAGATCTTTTAGACACGTGACGTGAGCTTCCTGTGTTGTGGCTGCATCGTCTCAGAAATAAAAAGAGCTTTGAATGGGGAGGAGGAGGAGGAGGAGGAGAACAAGAGAGATGGAGAGATGGGAAAATGGCACTCACCATCGCAAGAACAGCGGACGTTTCGGTAGAACCGGGGACACACGAAACTAATCCGGGCGGTGCTGTAAGTCATCAGGGAATGGGAATCGATAGACAGGTTTTGCTCGCAATGCTGCTCCTGACAATCCAGCCCCGAGCAATTCTTCTCAAGGATGGCAGCGATGCGAATCACATTTTCCAAGTGCCGCCTTGCACTGGTGAGCTTCTGAATCAAGTAGGCCGGCTTGTAGAAGCCGCCAGCGTGCATCTGAACCGCGAACAGCATGTCGAGCTGATTGCTACCCGCCACGGGCTGAATACTGATGATGTGCAGGCTATCCTGCTTTTGGGTGAGGACCGCGTTGCGCAGGGTGCGCCTGAAGCCGTGCATGTGAAGACCCACAAAATCCTCCGGGGAGATGTTCTCAAAGCGGATGGTGACCGTGTTCTGCAGCATCTCCTGGGCCAACTGCTCGACGTTGACCGTCACGTCCATGGGGACCTGGAACCGCCCATCGCTGACTGACACATTCAGGATATACTTCCCGCTGTCCAACCCTCCGAGGGCAATGATCTTTCCGTCGTGGTTGTTGACCTTGAACAAACTTTTCTGCTCCGACTTCAGGCCGTAGGTGAGGACATCATAGACATCTTGGTCCGTCGCATGGATCTTTCCGATGACACCTCCCGGGAAGTCGTCTTCCATAGTCACGATAAAAATCTCCAGGGGAATGGCTGTGGGTTTGTGGATGCTTTCTTCGATCACCCGGATCTGAATGAAGGTATGGGAAATCTGCTGAGGCTTCCCTGAATCCTTGGCCTAATTCAAGAAAGGAGAAACTGAAAACCTAATGATGCAACGCACACATGCACAACAACAACAACAACAACAACAACCCCTTTTAAATGCTGCCCAGTATGGGAGTCTAAAAATATCCAGCCGGCTCTTTCATCCTCTTTTAACGACCCTATAATCCCTTGCGGGGTGGAGTCTGGGTAATTGAATGGAGCTGAGTGTTTACTGGCCAGATGCCCTTCCTGTCGCCAATGCAGAGGGGTTATTTTTCAGCAGATATATCCCCAGTGTGCCCAGAGAGAAATATCTGCCTCTACCTAGGATCGAACTCACAGCCTCCTGATTGTGAGGCGAGAGCTCCACCTCTAGGCCACCACACCACTTGTCTGGGCAGCTCTTTCTTCAGAGGAATGTCAGAGTCTCTAAAGCAAAAACTCCGATCTATAGCAGAACAAATAAATAAATAAATAAGCCCTTCAGGCCTAACATCTGCAAATTGCATGTTACCATTGTCCTATAGTAGTCAACAGGCATTGAAAAGAAAACTTGAGATTGTAATTATACTCCAAGCCAATGTAACCAAGGTCAAGGACTTCTGTTCAATGCACAGCCTAGTCCAGGGGTGTCAAATCAAGGTCTGTGGGCTGGATCTGGCCCACGGGGTACTTAGATCTGGCCAGTGGGGCTGCCCTCGGAACAGCGAAGGACCGGCCTGCGGTGCCTCTACGATGGCCTCCTGCAACCTTCTGCCAGCGAAAAAGGAGCTTGTGAGGGCTGGCCGTGGCCCTCCCAAGCTCCATTTTTGGCTGTGATGGCCTCCTGCAACCCTCTGCCA